>ARYC01004793.1:0-45910 GCA_000711775.1 Oxytricha trifallax
AACCATCATGGCAAGAAGTTTGAAGTAATAGATCCAGAGACTGTTGAGGTCTTCCTTTAAAAAGATAGCCAAGAGAGCCTTTAGAAACTTTGGAACAAAGAGTAAAGAAAGAAAATAAACTTATTAAAGCAGTAAGAAACCTCCCAGCCTCAGAAATAGTAAAAATCACTCTTAAGATGCATGCACTTAAACTTCCAATATTGAATATAATTGACCTTAAAGAGTGTAAAGAAAGTTATCTTATCCTTGAGGATAAATTTGAGAAGAAAGTCATAACAGATAAGTAGTTCGCATACAAGATATATCCGTTCAGCTACTTCAAATGCGATGACAAGTATCAAATGGAATTCGTAAATGAATACCAAGCACTTACGAAGTCAAGAGATAGATAGTTCAGATTTATAATAAAGCTCGATGCTATTCTGCTTGCTCAAGATCATGTAGCTTTTCGTCTTCCTCTATACTAAATGACATTAAGAGACTACATTTAAGATTAAAGGATACCAAAGTAGTTACCTCTTATACTTACAATGTTTGCAAAGGCATTGAGGAGCTGCACACTCTTGGTTATGTTCATAGAGATTTGAAGCCTGAGAATATAATGCTTGACTTTTCACCACTCAGAATAGTAATAATAGATTTCAATAGATCATAGAGAGTTGAAGCTTCAGGACTTGGCAACGTGTATGGTACTCCTGGTTACTTTCCAGAAAGAGAGGACTGGAGAGATGGTGATATTAAGTGGGATATATGGGCTCTAGCAGCAATAATTTGTGAATGCGATATGGCAAGAAATGATTACTATAGCTGCAAAAGAGAGAAAGATTCAAAACAGAGAATACAGCAATATCTAAACTAGAATAAGATAAATGGTAGAATGAAAGATATGGCTGAGTAGATTATTATTAAGCCTAATCACAGAGTTGACCATACAATAGACTAAATTGTAAGTTGGATGGGAGAAATAAAGTTTAGAAAGCTACCTCATGATGCCAAAGTACTGTTAGAGTGAATAATAAAAATAAAACACTTGCATTACACACTTATTTACATTACATTATAACCCTAAACCCCTACATAAACCCTATTAAAACCCTAATAAAGTATGCACTAATAGTCTACTTTTATCAATCAAAAACTCAATCAAACTACTGAAAGGGTTTTGGGGTTTTGAATGAGAGCGACATGATATTTGGAGATTGTCAAACACCTATATTTGAAGATTATCAAAACGATCTGATACTTCTCTAATAAATGCAGATTCAGTAGTAATATCAAAATATCATAAAATATATAACAACATAGAAATTCTATATATTTAAATCTAAATAATTATTATATATTCTAATATATGAGTGCAAATAGCAGACAAGCAAGTGCCTAAAAATTGCAAAATCACTTCTAATTATAGAATTAATAGTCAGCAGTTTCATTTGGAGTTACAACTAATCCACAAACTGAGAGAGTATCGATGAATTACCATTTATTATATTAATATAGTCAATGTATATATTTTGATGTTATGAACTTTTAAAGAAACATATTCTCTGATATGATAATGCAGCAACAATTTAACCTCTTAAACTAGCAATGAATATTTCATATATAAATATGTATATTCAATTAAAAAAGTAAAATCTATATATAAGTTTCTTATTTTATAAAATGAGGGAGGTATATCCAAGAATATTTGTAAATATGAGTAGTAAATCAAATATTTGAATAAAGTTGACTTATATGAGCAAGAAAATAAGCTGAATTTATCAATAAATAATTTGAATTCTAGGTTCTCAAAGTCATTTATAATGTTTTATCATGAAATTATTAATTAATTATGTAAATAGGATATATATTAAAATATATCATTCAATAGAATACTAGAGATTAGAATTTAAATTTATTTGATATAATTTCAACATTTAGACTGTTCATTGTAAATAAATCCCTAATCAATATTAAAGTGATCATCGAGTTAAAATTTAATTATCAATAACTTATTTATTTTCACTGTATTCTCTAAATTTTATTTTGAAAATATAACAATAATAATCATATAAGAATTTTTATTTTTCTAAGTTTTATAATTCTCTATTTTAAATGTTTCATTCATAAATTTTAAGAGAGTAATCAAATCTGTTAATAAATTTAGATTTTATAAATATTCTTAAATAATGGAGCAATTCAAGATAAAAGATTTCAACACTGCTTTCTAGATTGGCATAGAGAAGCTAGTTTGGGACTCAATCAATGATGTATGCAAGAAAAAGAAGAACCCTGATAAACTAAAAATTAAAAAGTGTTTAAAGATACTCAAGAAACAAATATTTGTAAGTTAAAGGGCAATTTTGGCATAAGAATTAAATTCATATCATACATGTCTAAAATAAATTCAAATTTATGCCATTGGATACAATTATTCTTAGAATCATTGTTAATAATAGAATATTATAGAAAAAACTAGACGTTGAGTACATAAATAAAGAGAACCATCATAAATAATAAAACAAAAAAGATAGAAAAAATAGTAGTAGTAGCAGCAGTGACGAAGATATTGAAGATGAAGATTTAAACTGGATTCTGAATAGTTTAGTTGATCCCACTCTCTCAATTAAAAAAGGAAAAAAGCCAAAAATTGAAACTGAGAGATTCGTTACTTTTATTCATAAGTTTTACTATGATTAACTTAGACTTGAAGCCCAGGTAAGTGGAAACTAGCATGCCTTGTCTTTAGTATTGTTTCAAAAAAACTCTGTGTTCAAATTACATCAATTTATTTCCATAGTCTGACCCTTAGAAAGAGGACATGCTATACTAAAACGCTATTGAAATCAAAGAAGTGTCACCTGATGACGCAAATATTAATGTGTCTAGTACAGCTATTGCACTTTTGAATTCAACTAAACTATTTGATGCCTTGGATCTATCTTAGTTGGCAGTAAGAGACAATGGTGTTTTGAAGATTGAAAAAGGAGCAGCCATAAACAAAAAGTTTAAGTATTTTAACAATACAGACTCGGAAATGAGCTTTAAAATTAAGTTTTGATTAAATTTACAAATATATATAAAATTTAAATTAACTCGATTATATAATGAGCATTGAGATTATTGCAAATATTCCACAGATTATATGTGTGAAAACGAATTAAATAACGATACCTAAAAATGGGGGCTTTGATTTTGTTAAGTTTTTAGTTTTAGCTCCAAAGACAGCCTGCTATATTGATGCGAAAATATTGATAAGAAATATAAAAACTAAAAACAATGAAGAGCTTGTTATTTTCAGGGTTGATGTTGATTGAATATATGATTTGAATTTTAACTTCATAGTGCTATTATTTAATTTAACTTCATCTTAAGAAATCAATTTCTTTAATTTGTAAATAATTTAAATATTAAAAACAAACATGAAGAGACTTTATTCTTGTTCTGTAAGACAGCCCTAAAAACCATTGCTTCTTGAAGGTTATAGAGTTATCGATGCTTCAAGAATTTTAGTTGGGGCTTTTAGTTCTTTAATGTTGTCAGACATGGGAGCTGAGGTGATAAAAATTGAATAGCCAGGAGTAGGCGATGAAACTAGAAAATGGGGACCACCTTTTAAGGGGCCAGACTCAACCTATTTCATCTCAATTAATCGAAATAAGAAAAGCATTACTGTAGATTTAAAATAGCATTAGGGAAAGAAAATCGTTTACGATCTTATCAAAGCTTAGTAAAACACAATATTCCTAGCTAACTTTACACCCTCAGCTCTTGAAAAGCTATCAATAGATTATGAAAAAGTAAAGTCTCTTAATCCTGCAATGATTTATGGTTCAGTGTAAGGTTTTCCCTAAGATTCTTTATGGAAAGATAAAGCAGCTTTTGACTTGACAATCTAAGCAATGAGTGGTTTAATGAATTGCACTGGTGACCCTAAAGGCAGTCCATTTAAAGTGGGGTATGCTGTAACAGATGTGTTAGCTGGTATGCATTTGCTTCAGGGTATTATGGGAGCAATTATTCACAAAGAGAGAACTGGAGAAGGTCAAATGGTTAATACTTCACTATTAGAAGCAAATCTTTATTCTTTATGCTATGTGGTTAGCTCATGGATAAATGGTCAAACTGAATACAAAAGAATGGGCAATTCTTTAAATAATTTTTGTTTATTAAATTAAATATTCTCACCCTAATATTGCCCCTTATTCAGTATTCAAAACTAGAGATGATTAATTTATAGTAATTGGAGTAGCGACTGATTTACAGTTTTAGAAGTTATGTGAATTACTGGGAATGCCAATTAATGATATGTTTTTGAAAAATCGTGATAGATGCTAAAATAGAGAATTACTACAAATAGAAATTTAATCGTACCTATCAAATTTTTTAAATTAATAAACTTTTTCCCTCAAAGATTCAATATATTATTGAAAAATTTTAGTCATTCATAATTTTATATACTTTTATTACATTATCAAAGAATTGGGATAAAGATCATTTGATATAGTAAATGACAAACAGAGGGATCCCCTTCTCAGAAATTCACTCAGTTAAATCGTTATTTGAACAGGCAGAAATATAAAGTATGAATCTAAATCAATCAATTCACTCAGACAAATATGGGAACTCATAATTGCATTTCTCTAAGAACCCACTTCATTTATATAATATGATTTATTCATTAATTAATTAAAATGGATCTATTTTATAATGAAATATAATTTTGAGAAATTAGCTAATGCAGAGATGTAAGAGCCTCCTCTTCTTGGTGAACACACCGAAGATATTTTAAGAAATATTCTAAAATATGACGATAATTATATAAATGAACTAAGGGATTTAAAAGTAATATGATCTTGATAAATTTTTTAATTAATCACAATATTTATTACTATACAATCAATTCATTAAAAATGAAATATATAGTGAATTATGAAATTAATAGTAAAGACATAAAGGATGTATATCAATATCTATTTTCGTTTAGTTCGTGGAATCCATCTCTTTTATGTTGACCAAATACATTTGAGCATGTTTTTATTGTATAGATTAGACTAAACTTAATTCATTATATCAAAATCTTCATAAAAATATTTAGATTTTTTAATATGTTAGAATCAATGAAATGATGAACCCAATTAAAGTAGTTGCGAAGAAAAATGATCCAGAATATGTGGTAAGATCAGCGGTTTTATCCATGAACTTGTTAATGCCTTAAACACAGGTTTAGGTTGGTGGTCCATTATTAACTTCAGAGAATGCATAGAATTTAGATGGAATACACATTCCTGCGCAATCAAAATCTCTCTCCACAGCATCAAGGACTGACATTCCAAGTTTAATTTAGGCACCTGAACCACTTAAATTTGCTGTGATAAATGATTGAAGAGTCACATTTGTTCCTGGGCATTAGGGGAAATTATGAGCACCATTCGGTGAGTAAACTATGCCAGTATTTAAGGTACTGGTAGTTGTTGAAGATTGACCTCCTGTTAAACTACCAGTTAAAGATTTAGAGGCATTTTAAATTGTTGAATTTGAACTCTTTTAATCCCATAGTTTAGCATCTGCCACGCAAGGACATGAAGTTCCACAAAGTTAAGCATTAGCAATACCATATAGGGCATCTACTTTGTAAAGATCACTTGTTACATTTTTGCATTGAACCTCAAACTCTTTGGCGACTTAATCTCTAGCTTCATGTCCACCAATAGCTATTCCAGAGAAAATTATTAATGAGACTAAGAGCATAAAAGAATAAGTTGCTGTAATACATCGATTATCTATCTTTTTTAAAACTAGGACGGTAAATCCTGAGAAACCAGCAAACATCATAAACATAATGGCAGTAGCTGCAAGCACTCCACCTGAAGATTATGTTGCGTTCATCGTAGAGGTATTACTAGCTTTGAAACCCCAGTAACCATAGAAGACGGCAGCTACAGCTAGTTCTACGCCTGTGATTATCAATAGTACCTTAGGTACAAAAAGTTTGGTATTTTAGACACCTCCTGAATTTTCGTACATTTTATTTTATTTAGTTATTCAAATTTAATGTAATTACCACTAAATGGTAGTTTGACAGCAATTATATTCTTTATTCAGATATATATTGCTATAATAAAAATATTGAACATCACTGCTATAAAAGGTAAATTTTTTTAAAGCAGTGATCATATTCAACAATTCAAGATTTCCCTCTAGTTAGTTTTTCTGTATTCTAATTAATAGTATAAGATATATTAAAAATAATTTATTTGAATTCCAAACTGGTCAAATAAATTCTCATTTATATAATATTAGCAATCTCAGGAAGTATAAATTTTCAAATTAATTCATTAATGTATAAAGATTAATACTTAGTTCCATAATCTTTTACATATTTTGAACAAAATAAAAATAAAAGACAAAGATATTCTTTAGTTTGATTTAAGATTATATTTGATATTTCATTATAATAATATAATTATACGATTCACCTATATTAAAATAATAAGACATTAATTATTAAGCCAATTAATTTAATAAAACTTCTATAATTAAAACCAGTATAATTTAATAAACTTAAACTATTAAACAGCATAATTTAATAAAACTTAAATTGTTAAATCAGTATAATTAAATAAGTCTTTAATTACAAAAATTTTTATAATTTGAAATGACTTTAATTATTAAAAATGTAGTAATTTGATTAGACTTTATTTTACCAAAATTATTATAATTTGATAAGACTTTAATTATTTAAATTATTATAACATACCTATTAGTTAAGGTTACTTTCCTGTTAATTTTATTGATATCTACTTTAATATTATTAATTTTTCTGTTCTTCGGGGATTCTAGCCTTCGATTTATCATCATTTAATAAAAAAATTTAATATTAAACTATTATTTTTTTTAATTAATATAAGCAGAAGATCAATAATCTAATTTTATTATTATTTTAAAGCAATGAAGGAAATATTTTATAAAAAAATAAAACTCATATGATTATAGGAATTAAATTAAGAAACATCTATTATAATTATTAAATACTTAATAGTAAAATATAACTACTTTATATATTAACTATAAATCAAAATCCCTTGATTAGATTTTTAAGTGCTTTGATTTGTAGGATATAGTTGGGGTCTTATTGGGGTTAGTAAAGAAATGAGGCCAATTTGTAAAATGAGAAATATAAATGAGCGAAATTTAGTGTCTATTTAAGATGAGTAATATTAAGATTTACTTCTTAAGCTTAGGTATGGTGCAAATATTAATATAGGCTAAATCAAAGCAGTGTTGAATTATGCAGCTATAGCAAAGCTATTACACAAGAGTACCTCAACTGTTAGGCACCAAGCCTCATATTGACTATTTCTGCGACAAGAAGACTTTCAAGTATTCCCCACTACCAATTAGACTAGATAACTGTGATTTTTCATATAAAGTCTCTAGATTGTGCATCTCTCCTTAGACTATAGTCAATATATTAAAGACGAAATGATATATTTTCAAAATTGCCAATTTTTGCCAACAGAGTGATGAGAGTGATTAAGTTAACACATTTAATAGTAATAATTTTAATAATAAATTTATATGATTATATACAGAGAGCTATTGGCAATAATATCAAGTTAATTAATGCTTAAGAAGCTGTATCTTCAACGCATATACCAATAAGTTTTGGTACTAAAAGTATGATAACTAGAAACATAAACTAAAAAGGGAATGAAGTCATCAATTTAATTTTAATTTTTATAAGTAAAGATTGAGGTTTAGAGAATTATATAATTTACCCCCGCTCTATTAAGCAAAATTAGAACTTTGACTACTTATATAGATAAGGGATAGTACGCAAGTGAGAGATGATCTTATTTGTTGATAATACCTCTGCCCATAAAATTAATGAGTCCTAGAAATCAGATTTAAACATAAATTCAGTTTTTAATGTTCCATGTAGCCCACTGTTTTATGCAATCAAATTCTATCAGAGTTACTACAATAAAATCCTACTGTATCATTATATGGGTGACTTGCCTATCGATCCATTGAATTGATTCAAAGTAGCTGCAAGAGAGTGAATATAAACAATGCAGCAATTCTGGCGATAAAGGGAAGAATGAAAGCTTATAAAATAAATTTTAGATTTAAACGAATCAATGCTTTCCTTCCTCCAAACCATTTTTTCCGCTTAATGCCAGCTCCTGCATCTTTGTTCATATCATCTGGCTTTTAATCATCTTTATAAAATATATTATTCACTGGATGAATAGTCAATTACTTTCTCTCTGTGAACCTTTGCATGCTCTTTATTAGTAATATAAAAGCTCCAGGTTTCCCTTCATATTTATGAATCAAAGCTCACTAGAGAATTAAGGATGCTTCATAAGCTCAGTGAGACAGGTCTCGCTTTTTAGAATATCTTGCTTCTTTTAATTTTAAGTAGAAATTGAGTTGCATTTTTCAAGAGCTTCTTCAATGATTTCTCAGAGATAAACTTTTTCATCAAATGCTAAGATCACCAAAAAAGAAGATCCGCTATTGAAGTTTGATCGAAATTTTAGGTAGGAGTTTAAACTGCCAACTTTTGATCTTTCATCGTATCCTAGTAGAGATTAGTGACTGAAATCTCTGGTATTTGGATATCTTAATCGATTTAATATAATTTTTTTAATAAATATTTTCTCATCACAGAATATAGCTTTTAAGAATGATTTTTGGGACTTTCAATAATTGATAGGAATAAACTAACTAGAGTATTGTTTAAATATTTGTTATACTAATACCATCTTGAGTAAGGTAAAGATAAAGTTCCATTTTACTTCTTAATCTTGTATAATTTCTTAAGCCTCCCTCATCATAACACTTCATTTAGATTCAAGCTTTATTCCTTCTTCTATTATCAAATTCATACTTTATTATATAGTATTTTTGATATTATTGTTTTATAAGTTACTATTTAATATGGGCATTCTTACAGGATATCAATCTATTAAATATTTTGTGCAGAAATTTAGCAGATGCTTTAACAATTCTCTCTAAACTTTTAATCAATTTAATTCAATTAATTTATACTAAAACTGATAAAAATTAATTAGTTTCTTGTAAAACTAATGAGTTTTAATGAAAAAGTTCAAGAATTGTTTAAAACTAAATTTATACCAGTACCAATCTAATTTATACTAAGTTGACATGAAAATCAATATTATTAAGCATGAATTTATAATGGTTATAGTTATTAACAATGTATAAATATGATCATTAACACTTGAAAATTATCCATTTCTGCAGCAATGCTAACTCTTCCACAGAGTTGCTCAAACTATAGATTCTCTAGCTTAAATAATAAAAAAAATATATTTGAATTTAAACATTGCGGATAACATAAATAGCAAATAAGTTTATCATTGCTATGATAATCAGAGTAGATTTTTGGCTATAAATTATGAAATAAAAGATCTTGTCGATTAAATTGGATCTCTATGAATTTGCTTCTTCAAGCTATAATCAATTGAAAAGAAATTTAACATTCATGACATTAAGCGTATAATATATTTAGAATGGGTACGGTTTTTTTTTATTCGAAAAAAATTTTAGCTTTCAATTTTACACTCTCCTTTGCTTTTGCTAGCACCTTTATAGATTTTGCTTCGAAGCATGCTAAAAATAGTGTTACCTAATAGTTGGTTCATCAACCATTACAATTTGTTTCAATTGAGTCTCTTCCGCTAATTACTTTATAGCTCAATAGTATTAGATTTTCTATTTTGGCCGAAATTGTCTAAATAAAAACAGATATCTAGATGATTTAAATGAGATACTATCTGAGAAACATAAAGGTTTTCAAAAATTTGTATAAACTTTAATATATTCGAAGAGATTTTGAAACCAAAAATTGTTTTGTCTAGCATTTAGATGTAGTTGTTATTAATTTCAATACAGTATCAAAATGAGAAAATTTAATTTCAGCATAGTTCTTGCAATGCCTATACTTCCAAATATAAAAGAAACTGACTAATAGCACTAGTTAGTGGAATGTATAATCTATCTAATCTAAATATTAGAGATTGAATTGGAAAAATTGGCTTTCTTTTGTACAAAGTTTCAAAAATAATCAATCATTTAAGCTTAGAACCAAGCCTAGTAAGGGGATGTATGAAAGGAAATACAAAAAATGTAGAGATAATTATAGTAAGGGCTTTCTTATCCTAGCTAAGCATTAGATGGCATACTTGAGCTATTTTAGAGAGCAAATTTATGAGGTATAACAAAGACAGACAAATAATTCGTTTAAATTAAAATAACTATATTCATTTACACATAAAACCTGCGTTATTGTCACTATTAACCCCAATAAGACCTTTAACTATACCTTACAAATCAAATTACTTTTAAACCTCTTTAAGGGGTCTTGGGGTTTAAATTACATTTTATTATTTTGTTTAATCAATAAAGATTTATTTATCGGATAATTCTAATACTTTAATTTATAATACGACATTCCTTTCTTAATAAAAAAAGTACAACAATTTAATCATTTTATTTGGAAGTAAACAAATTTTGAATTAATTTTAGTTATATTTAAATTATTAATTTTTTTTAATTTTAGATTCTAGTGAGAAAATATATTATAAAAGATAGATTAAAATGAAAAAATTTTGAGATTTTTTTGAAAGGGGAAAATGTCAAAATTAATTACTTACTCTATTCTTGCCAATGTTAAATGTCATATTAGACATAGTTTATGCTTAAAGTATATTACAATCACGATTAAATATAGTAAATATTAATTTATTAGAATATATAATATTAATTATTTGCATTTAATACCTATACTAAATAACATTATAGTAAAAGATGTTTTGTTTAAACAAAAATAAAATTTTTAGGTTTTAATTATAAGCGCTATTAAAATGTGACATTTCTTGGGTTTTTTGGGGAAAATAAAAATGAACTTATATTGCTTAATTATGATTATTTAAATTTTAAAATACTAATTAAATTTGAATCGCTAACCTCTCCTAATTCCAATTTACTCACATTTATTCGTTCTCACAATAAAAAAACATATAAGATTGAAATTATTATAGAAAAAGTAATTAAAAAGATCAAAACTAAATTAGCAGCATTATAAATCATTTCTTATTTATATACATTAAATTTAACCATTATCTGATATATTAGTATATAAATTCATACTACACATTAACCTGAACCATACAGAATCTTTGTTCTCTCAGTCTCCTCACAACCCCAAACACAGACACTCTAGGTTCAATAATTTCCTTCTCTTCAGGGCTTAGCTGTTAATATTGATTATTCTATATAAGCATTTCTTTGTTTCTGTACAACCTCTCCAAAGAAAGTTAGATATTGTAAATTGCTAATATTGAGCCTGTTCTTCCCACTCCTGCACTGCAGTGTATTACAATTTTATTCTCTGAGTTATTTTGTAGGCTATAGTCGTGATGCTCTCTTAAGTATTCGAGGATTTTTGCTACAATATTAAAATCAGAGGGCTCTGGAGATCCATAGTCTGGCCACGCCAAGTACTGGAGATGAATAATTTATCTTTCCTCCTAAGTTAACAAAAAATATTACAATTAAGAGTTAATTGGTTGATAATTTTTATTTTTCTTTAGATAAGATTTGGCATTACTTCATCTTACTCGTTAAGAATCAGCGTAATGCCAGAATCTTCAAATTCAAAGTACTCTCCTATTTCTTGTGGCCAATATTAGTCACACTTTGTTTTTCCGTTTTCTTTCACGCAACACAACATCACTATCATTTATCATAAGTTAATTAAAAATATTAATTAAGTATGATTTAATCATGTTATTATAGAAAATTTTTGAATAATAACTATTACTAGCATTCATTTATTTATATATTGTACTATCAGTTAAACCTTTTCTTGATTAATCATTCTCCAAAAGTTCTCTCTTGATAAGGGGAGTGGACCTTGAGTTGCGATAAAGATCTGATCGTTCTGTTTTGTAGAGGAGTTAACATAATTAGCATTTATATAAGAATCGAGTATGTCAGCGTTTCTTTATGCTAATCTAACTCTTGTGTGTTTAAAGGGTTTTAGTTTCTGGTAACGATTCAGCTTAGAACTTTCTTTCTCGATCGACTCTTAATTAAAATAAATTTTTATCAGAAAAAATAAAGATCTTTTTAAAAATTGTTAAAGCCATATTGTAATTATAGCTATGATGAGTTTAATTGTTTGCTGTTAATACATTTAAATAATTTAAAGTTTAATTAGAGTCGTGCTCTTTAGTCTCAGTTAATTTTCTAACTAATCTGAACTCAGTTTCAAGATCCCTAAGTTAACTTTCTAGCTCAAATGCTTCTATATTAATACCTGCTTCAATTAACTGGACTTTCTCATTTCTGAGAACCCACTTATATGACATATCCTGTGAGGGCTCAGGACCTTCAACCAAAGCGTATGGTATTGACTGACTATTTTTCCCTTTCTTAAAACTAAGCCTCGAACCCTAAAATTTAAATTATCTGATCGAATGACTTACATCACTGTACTTTTGCTTTCCACTTAAGCTGCTCTAATCTGAAGATTTCATATCAAATTTTTTCATTTTGCTCGACCCTCCACTGCTACTAACTTGACCTCCAACCAGCTTTTCAAATTAATCCTAGATATTTACTGTTTCATTTTTTGTAGTCTGCACACTTGGTCTTATTATAAATTGCTTAGTTTCTTCTCCAAGGTCCTCATAACCTCCAAATTATTATGATTTAATTATTTCCTATTCTTAATCTTCTTCCTATATCTGTAGATTTTAAAAAAATTATATAATTTGAAAAATTAACGTTTTAACAATATACACATAAAATTAGTATTTAATTGTTTATGATATTTATTGAAGCTGCTTTAAAAATAATCACATAATGTTTTTAATAGATTCAATTTTTTATTGAAAGTTTATTTCTATGTTTTATTTGATTGAACCTTTTCATTATTTGAGTTCCCAATTTAATTTGGAATTGACTACTTTGAATTTTTATTGTTTTAATTTCCTTTATCCTGAATATAGTCATTTTATTAAATGGTATTATGGTTTTATTAAGAAGCATCTCTACCTTGATATTAATCACTGGACTGATTCTCGAAATCAACATTCACTAAAATTATGAATAAATTGCAAAGTATGCTTACATGAGAGATTTATGATGGCTTCGTTTAATTGAGTAAAATATTTATTTAATTTTTAACTTATTTATTCTCAAAAAATTTCACATTTGATGTAGAATATTTTAAATCTTAAAAATACCAATCATTTATAAACATAGGAAAACTTAAATTAACTAAAATAGAAAAATTTTAATTTAAAGAAAGATATAGAGATTGATATTTAATTTTATTTATGCAAAAATTTTAATCATAAATAAAGAAAGAAATACTGAAGTATAAATGATTTTTATTAAAAGAAATTGTAATTATAATTACTAAGCTTGAAAAAAAATTCCTATAAAATTTAACAAATTTCAGATAATCCCCGACTTTTTTTCATATTGGTTTAAAATTATAATTATTTAAATATATTTAATGTTTTTTAATTAAAATTTGAATGATAATTTATAAACATTAATAAGAAATTAACTACCCATTTTAATAGTCTATAATTAATAAATAATTAAACAGTAAAATGAACCCAATAATGAAATGCTGCGGCTACTATTGCTCATGCCTCTTAATTGTAGGAATAGTCGTATTCGGTATTAGATAATTTTTCACATAATTTTATTTAGATTTATAATAAATTCTATATAACATTTTAAGCATTATTTAAAGTATCTTAATTGGTTTAATTCAATCACATAACCCATGGTTGACTCGTGAATTCAGACATGAAACTGATTAAAAGGTTGATGCCCTAATCATTGCAATTATCGTAAATGCAGTTTGCTTTGTCCTATGTGTTGCATGTTTGGCAGTAGGATCGTGCTCTGAGATTAAATAAAAGAAGTTGCAAGAGTAGGAGGATGACAATTTTGTGTTCGGAAATAACAAGAATTTATGAAAAAGAAACCATGAATACATTAGACTTAGATAAAAAGAATAAATTAGGGGGTGTAAATTCCCTGCTTCTTTCATAGAATTATGTCAATTTCTTAAAATTTATAAAACTTTTATCTTATAAATGAATAAGTTTTAAAAATCAACTCTAATTTCTTTTATTCTTAATAAAGATTCAAATATTTCCAATAAAATTACAAAAATATCATAAATTAAACAAATTTATTTTATAATGTCTAATATCTAATGAGGAAGAGATAGTTGAAGACCATTAAAATTATAAATATAAAAATTGCTAAATACAGGTGAGGGGAATTAAGTCGTATTTTAGGTTTCTTCTCTAATTTAGGTAAAATTTTTAGTTGTAATATTTGAAACAGGAAACTCCCCTAATAAATATAGTTAATGTATATATTTTATTAGATTAAATTTAAATATTTTATAAACAAAATTAATTTATAATTGTTATTATTTTATGCCCTATTAGTTAATGTCATTTACATATTAAGACCTATTTTCATAAAAGTTATTTGCATTTTATCGCTTTTCTTATTCAACTATTCTCTCTATATTTTACTCTTAGATTATCTTAGAACTTAAGAAATTAAAATATATGAATTTTTCCATAAATTTAGTTCATATTAAACCCATTTCTTAAAATGGTTCCTTATTTAGCAAAATCTCTACATCTCTGATTTCGCTTTTCTATTTTTGTTTTTCTTTTGTGATTAATTTGTATTCCTCTGAAAGTTTTAGTTTTTGAGCTCTGCGTATCTAATTAAATTCTTCTTCTGCAATTATATTTGGTAATTTAAGTGTTGCAAAAACCTATCCTTGAGTTTTTAATTAGTCTTGCTTTGATTCTTAGTATTTTTGAACTTTAGATTGGTCTTGCTTTTTCAATACTACCAAAACAAAAAAATATCAAAAAGTCTTTTCATATTAGACGAGTGAATTATATGTAAAATTCATGAATTTATTGATTAATCAATATTATCTCTTTATTTGATTATTATGCTCTCAAAGTTACTTCTCTTTGTTTTTGTATCATAAATTCCTCTTGTCTTTATTTTTCTTAGTCCTATTTTGCCAATTCAATTAATGCCTTTTATTCAGCTTCCCCTTCCAATTAGTTAAGCGTCTTTTTTTCATTCACTTTGATTTCTCCATTCATATCAACTCTGAAAGAGGCTGCCAGGATTTTGAGATTCTATATTTTAGATTATCTATTCTTAGTATCTAGAGATATCTCATGATCTTTTCTTCTTAATCTATCAAGAAATGATTCTTCAAGTTAAAAGCTAGTCTAAGTTTCAATCTTATCTCTTTGCTAAGCTCTTTTTCTCTGTCTCTCTAATTCTCTATTTAATAAATCGTCTTTAAGCTTCTACTCTTTTTACTTGTGAATAACTTCAGATTAGAATTCATCCATTTTAATGATTTCCTTAGGACCCTCTTTTAGTACCTCATCTAACATAAGATCGAGCTATTTCTTATGTTTTTGGCTTTAGTCATTCATATATATAGTCTTGATTTGATAGTCTTTGTAAATTTATTTCTCTCTCTGTTTATTTAACAGTTAATTTTCCTCTTCAAGCAATCTTTGCTTTTCCAGTTCCTAAAATGCTTAAATTTCTTACAATCTCTATTACTGTTTCATATTGGCTAGCTTATCTTGCAACTTAAATTAATTACCGAGGTCTTCTTTGTACTTAGAATATAGTTGTTTCCTTTCATCTAACTCTGCTTTTGTTTTCTAATGATCTTATTGCACTTTGTAAGTTTCGAGTACTTTCCAAAGTTGGTCATTCGAGATTTTATCTGGGGAGGAAAATTTGTTTATTTATTCGGAATATCTTTTCCCTTCACCAAACGATGCGCGAAGTAAATTATGGAAAGATTTCCGCTTTGGATCCTCCGAGGCGATGCTATTATATAAATTATAAATATATGCCATAAAGACTTCAAAAAATTATTAATTAGCTCTAAATTATTGGAAACTCTTTAAAATTTTCATTTTAATATTTCCATCTAAGACCTAAATTGTTTAATTTTGATTCGTGGGATGTCTTGTTGATAAAGGTGAAAAAGCATTCTATAGATACTTATGATAATTTTGTTTGATAGTAGTGACAGTGAGATCATTGTTCTTTTTCTAAAACATCCCTGACTTCGAAGAATTACCATCATTTGACTATTCTTGCTCATTGATAAAATTTGGATTAAGAATTTATTTTAATTCTTAGTTGTTGATTTTCTTCAAGGGAGTCACTGGTTAGGAAGAGTTCTGAGCGAATGACTACCCAAGTTATTTAAAACCATAAATAGGCCCAGTTTATTTTGTTTATAGACCTGGAACGCTTATATCTACTAATTATCTATAGTATTCCTTTTTCAAATCTATCGAGGTCTGATTAGTGTCTTTGTTTCTAGATTTCAAATAAGCTTATTTCTTATTTATCATGCTTGCAGAGTGATTTTAATTAGAAGAACCATCATTGACACTGTGATTTCTCAATTAGAATAAATTAGTTTAATTTTAACTTAAAGAATTTACAAGTGGTGATTAGCCGAAGAAACTCTATCTAAAAATTTTGGCTTAAGGCGTTGATTAATTATTTTAGGATTTTAAGCTACTTGCACTTAGTTGATCTTTTATTTAGGATTCGATTTAATCAAATATAAAGAAAATGATTTGATATAAAATGGGTGTTGATTATATTATACTTAGGGAGAGATGACACTGTTATTCAAAAGATTCATAGAAATTACTTCTTAAACTAATTAAGCAATTGTCTAAGTAGTCCCAAATTTAGAGCACATTTAAAACTCTTGATTTATATTGACATAAATATATATATGTAATTATATTAACATTTATAACTTATAGTGAAATTCTAATAATATTTAATTAAAATTTTATTAAATTTCTAGCACTTTATCCAATCATATTTACGTTTTAATAATTTTGAGCATCAATCTCTATTAGAGTTTTTATCTTACTATATTCGTAGTCTGTCTATTAAAATTACTATTTAGATTATCATTAATGAATTAATTGTGCTATGAAACAGTCTGATTATTACTGATGTTGTTAATATTCTATGATAGCTAACTTTTGTTACTATCTCTTTGGTATTAAAAATAATATTTTAACAAGCGTACACTTTTTTTTAAAAAAAGTTTATTTATTTTATTAAAAAAAACAAGCTTAAATTTGAATTATGTAATACTGTTAATACCTAGCTTTAATAGATTTGCTTTGACCAGGCATAGAATCTTACTCCCTTTATTTACCTGATTACTAATCAGTTTCAATGTAAGACTGATTAGGGCTTATTTTATTTGAGTAGTACCTAATTTTATTGCTAACTTTTTATGGAATTATATCATTCTATATATGAGGAGAATAGAATAGGGTATTTTAACCGTTTGAAGACTCGTTTCTGTTATGGTTTACATTTTAGAAAGATTTGCGGCTTGCTTCCTATCTAGACTGTTGTTTCGAGGAAACTTGAGATCTCTCTTGTAGATTCTTTCTCACGCCTAACTCGTATTAGATTTTATTCAGCATTTTTATTTGATAATTAAATAAACAAATTAATGCTACTTGCCATTTCGATCTGAATTAAATTTTAATGATAAGTTAATTTTGGAAGTAATTCAGGAATTAAAAATTGGAAATTTCATTTATAAATTCTGGAAATGGAAGTAAAATTTGAAGCTTATAAGAAGTTTGATTGGACTTTGAATTCAAAGTGGTAGCTGTACCTCTCCAATCTGTTTCCCATGCCTCCCAGAGAGAGACTAGAAAAGCTCCGTAAGAAGTGGTACAGAGACAACATTGATAAGGAATTCGATTTAAATTATGAGCCTTCAGCTGAAGGAAGCGGATCTCAGCACTAACACTCTAATGGAGGAGCGCAATAAAATGGTTATTAGTAGTTCATGAACTAACAGTAATAATAGAACGCATATCCTGATGTTAATCCAAAGTATAAGCTTTACCAGGAAGTTCTGTGGCTTCTATTCATTTTAAGTTTGCCATTCAGGCTATATACTGGATTTCTCGCGTTTGGAGCATTGTTTTGTGGCATAGTCAGAAGACACGGTTTCCCTAAATTTAGTCAAGAATATTTACAAAGAATCGCTTTTGATGATAAACGTTTGATATTTGATTTTACTTGATTTATTAACTATGTTTAAATACTGAACTTTTATTTTTAAACTTGATTTATTAACTATGTTTAAATACTGAACTTTTATTTTTAACTAGAGTATTGCTGGATTTGTTATATAATATTAGTTTTCAAAGTTTAACTTCCTGATGTTTACATACATGTCGGCATTGACAATGAGCTCAGGCAGCATGATAATTTATATTCCCTTACTTTTAACAGCTTACGTGGAAATCTCTCCAAAAGGTTTAGAAATTTTGAACAATAATCCTAGCATACCTTTCGCAAATTACTTCAAAGACACGTTGTCAAAGGGAGCATAATTCAAATAATAGTTCATTGAAATGAGGTCAGATTTCCAAGTTTACATTGGTATCTATCTCATAGTAGTCTGGTTCATTGGATGGTCAAGTATTATTTAGATTTTCTTATACTGGTAGATCATGAGAGTATAATACATGATGAGCGCTAATATTCATAACATTTAAATATACATACTATCGTAATTTATCGTTAAAAATGGAGTTTCAATATTCAAGCTGCTTTTAGAAGAATTGACTTGAAAATTTCAGGCATTTTACAAAACCCAAATATCCCTAATGTTTTCAGAAACATATACATGAAAGTAAAGTCTTTAATGTCAAGCATGGCTGAATAGCCTTAACCAGGTCAACCAAACTAAGGTGGTGGAGGACTCCTAAGCAGATGTAATATATTTTGAGAGTTAATTAACTTAATTTTGTTTTGTATATTTTAACATCCTAATATAAATTAACATTCACTCTTTCTTCTAATCAAACCATCTTACTATAATCTAAATTGCTTTATTTGTTTGGAAAATAGCAAGCCATCTTATAATTGAGAACTAGTATAAGTAGGCCGAATTTCTCCAGCTAAATTTCGATGTCTCCACCTAGAAATAGCATTCAATCTTGGGTGATTATGGAACAGTTCAAATATATAAGAAAAATGAACTGGTCTTGGTCACCCTTAGTACTTAGTACACTAAACTTTATGCACTTAATATATACATTTTTAATTAATAATTACATAAATTACAAAGTCTCAACATTTATAATATGAAATATATAGATGCAAGAGCTGTCGTCCATATTTTATTAGAAGATCTTTATACAATATTAAAAGTATAAAATTTAAAATTGAGATCAAAGTATAAAAGGATTTGTGAAAGTGTAAATTATAAATAATTAAATTAAAACTTCAAAATAAAAATGAATGCAGTTTAAGCTGTAATTAAGATTCGTCCAAACATTTCTGCAACTGATCCAAACATGCTATGTAAGTATAAATAACTCCTGCTTTTTATAATGAATATTGTAAATTAATAAACTTGACCATCTTTTAAAGGTATTGCAAAAGAAAATAGCTGTGTAAGAGTTATTGATGATAATAGCTTAGAAGTGAAATATCATGCTAAAAATTAGATAGCAAATTTTCAGTTTGACAAGATTATAGATTAAGTATCTTCTAATGAGGAATTTTTTCGGACTTAAATTTTGCCTTTAATCGATGAAGCACTAAAAGGGTTTAATAAATAAATGATTTTATATTTTAAAAAACCATCACATACTTTTATTATTTGAGAATGCCACTTTCTTTGCTTACGGACATACTGGTGCAGGCAAATCTTTTACAATATTTGGAGATACAAAGAAACAGGTACAAGGTGTCTTGAATTTAATTATAAAAATAAGTAACCAAACTGACAAAATGGAGTTTTAATTCTAAATGATAATTAATAATTATATTCAATATCGAATTTAGCAGCAGATTACATTCAAGCAAATTTGTAGTCAAAAAAGGAGTGGCTTCTCTCTTGTACCTTTATTGAAATTTACAATGAGCAGGTCCGTGACTTACTTTTGACTCCAGGAGATCCTTGTCCTTAAGTGACTATCAGAGAGGATGGTCAAGGAAAGATAATACTTTGTGGTGCTAAAGAAATAAGTTTATCTGATTTATCACTTGACTAAAATAAACAAGGGTCATTATTCTCTATAAACTAAATTATTCAACTTGGAAATCAGAATAAAACTGTTGGGAGCACAATGGCTAATTCTTAAAGTTCAAGATCACATTCCATCTTTACCTTCAACATTAAATATAAAACTGAAGATGGTTAGTTAATCTCATCAAAGCTTAACATTATTGATCTGGCTGGTTCTGAAAGAATTTAAGATACTCAGGCTTAAGGAAAAATAATTTAATGACAAATATGTTTGTATAAGTTACTAAAAAATTTGATTTGCAAAATTAATAGATATATAATAAGAAAATTATAAACAAATTACTTTATTATACTATTTAAGGACAAAGATTAAAGGAGGCTTGCCAAATCAATAAATCTCTCTCTGTTTTAACTGAGATTGTTTCTTAAATCGCACAGTAGCAAATGAAAAAGAGATAAAATGTAAATGCCCAAGTATCTACAACTCATGCCAGATTTAGAGACTCAAAGCTTACTTTCTATCTTAAAGATTCGCTGTAGGGTCGTTCATTTATCATGCTAATTGCTTGCATAAGTAATGAAGCTAGGTTTGAATAGGATTCCATTAAAACCATAGAATTTGCAAATAATTTAAGATAAATTAAAGCAAATAACCTTCAGAAGAATCATTCTATAGTCAGCACAGCTGGAAGCGCTTAATCTTTGGTTGACTAGAGTAGAATAAGAGGATCCAAAAGTTTTATAGTTTTTTAAAAAAATATTTATATATAAGAGAACTGGAAGGAATTATATTAGAACTTGAATAGACAATTGGATAATAGGCTGATTCATATGATTAAGTCCAAAAGTTCTTAAATTTAATGATTGTAAAATATTAAGAATATTTGTTAAGTTTATAAAATTGTAAAAATACATATATAAAATGGGAAATTAATAAATCAAGAAGTCTTAGAAGGAAGCAATTATTAAATAAAACAATGATCATGCCAAGAAATAATAAACATAATAAAATTACAAACAAATTTGATAGAATGTTAAAAAGATTAGGATATAATATTTTCTTTTTTATTTATAAATTATAATATGCGAAAGTATAGTTTATTATTATTTATATTTATTTAACAAATTCTTGTTACAAATTATACTTTTTAGTATTTGTCATAAATATAATATTTAATTAGTATAATTATTGTTACAACACATTAGAAAAATTTTCCTAACTTTTAAATTGCTATAATATGAAAATGTTTTAAAAAAAAGTAAAAACTATAAATCTATATAGCCCAAAAATTGGATTACAAATGAAAATCGATTATCAGCATGAAAATCTTAAATTCAAAGTATTCTATTATATTTTTTTTACTAATTCGTATCTATAGGATTTTCAACCATAAATATAGCTTTTGAGGTTTATAGAAACAACTTTCAGCAATTTATAGAGATAATGGGCTTAACTTGTTTTAAGATAATTCTAGGAATAAATTGAGATAAATTCACTTTCTTAGGTCATTCTTAAAAACATGATAGCTGATTTAAATTTAATTCAAAATTCAAAATATAAAGTGTAAACATAATTATTGGTATATTGATGTGCATAGATGCAAATATAAAGTTAAAAATTAAATTGTTACAAGTGCAGTAAGAGAAGCAAAACGAAGTAGAAGTGCAATTATTGCAAATTCCAAATCTTAAACTATAGATTTTCGACCAAGTATGCTTCAAAATAGAGTAGTTTATATAAAACATTTGGAATTTATCTATCTTCTTTGATAATTTATTTATATATTTATTAAATGAGTAAGCAAAAGCTTGCATAGATAGCAACAAAAGATGTATAATAATACAGCTTTATATACTTTGATTGAAGAAAATAAATAGTCAGACGAAGAAAGTGCTCAAATTGATTTATCTAAATAAGTTTCATAGCATAATTAAGCTTTTGAAATCTCAAGAAATTATAATATTCATCAAAATTAAAATAACTACAGCAATGAAAATGAGCATTTTATTAAATTCATATTAAATGATTATAATAAAAATAATAATTATTTTTTCATTATTATATTTACATTTATATGTCTTCCATTTTAATTTCTCAAAAATATTAATAAAAAAAGAAAACTTATTTTTATTTATTTGGGGGCCGGGCCACCCCTCAAAAATTAAAATGTTTCCAAGAGGTTAGATTCAGGCTGCCTTCAAAACATTCCTGCATAATACACAAAATATAAATTAATACATTTTTCAAAACCTTATCATCAATTATGATCTTTTTATTTATAATTGAACATCCATTTTCTTTTCTATCATAATAAAAATTTCAAAATTTTAATTAAAGTTGCATAAATTCCTTATTGAAATACTTATTTCAAACTAATTTTAATATTTAATTAGACAAAGGATTAATATACCTTACAATTTATATAATAGAAAAATTTGTTTTATTTTATACTTTTGACAAATAAAATTGCGATATTTATATGTTTCTTATATATTTAGTGACAAATAATTTATTAATTTAAATGTTGAAGGCAAAAAACTTTCGGAGGTGGGGGCTGTATAGAAAAAGAAACCCCCCCCCCCCATTTATTTTAATATGCATAGTGAAATTAATGAAATGTCAACAATCAAACATACACAGAGAACATCTGTTGCTTTAATGGTATGATCCACAATAGATGCATATAAATTTATAATTTATCTATTATAAATTATAAACAGAATAATTTATTTATACAGAAAAATCAATTAATTTAATACATTTTACTTAAGTTTATATATGTTATGCATACAAAATTTTAGGATTCTCAAAAATAACAATTATTAAATAGTATATATGTTAAATAAAAGATATCCTTAAAAATATTAAAGGATATTGCTAGAAAAATAAAAAAAAACATTATAAAAATTTATCAAATAAATTTAAATAAATAATAAGTACAAATAAATAGCAAATACATTTTTTAGTAAAAACAATTTTGAATTAAAAATATTCAAATTTCTATACATATTAGAAAATCAATTACAATTATATAATAATAAAGAACAATTGAAAATTCTTAAATAACAAATAAAATTGATTTTGTAGCACTTAAAATCAAAATAGCATCCTCTAAGAATATTGATAAAATTATTCATTAAAATAATAGCATCTTATGTTGATGAATAAGTTGGTAAAATTATAGGTATCTCATAATTAAAAATCTAATAAAAATGAATTAGTATTCCAATAATAGTTTTAGATTTATAAAATATAAGAATACTTAATTCCAACTTAGAAATAAATATAATATTCAATTAAAATAGTTAATATTATGAATTAAATCCCTTTTAAAATTAAATAATAAAATCAGAGAGTGACAACTTAATTGCTAAATTAAAAAATAGAAACATAAAAATTTAATCGAATTTCAATTGATGTTGGTGATATTGAAAGTAGAAATCTCAAATTGAAAAAAATAATTCTATAGGAATTGTAGCAGGATGTTATAGATTTTAGTAAGAGAGTCAAACTTGCGTTGTGTGTTATGTACAATTAAAACATAATGTTTTAATTAGTACTTATATGTTACTATACGAATGTTTAAAGATATAAAGCTAAAATAATTACTAATTAACTAATTAATTATATAATAATGGAATGAATTTCTTTTACTTATATCATTATTTTTTTTCTTCTCATATTAATAATATGAAATATTAAAAATCTTTATTTTTATATGATGAACAATTTCCCATCTTTTAAATATTTTACTAAATTTATATAAAAAATTGAGGGATTAATCTGGAATATCACAATTTCAAACTTTAACATTTAAAAAATAGTTATATATTTTAAAAAAATTAAATTAAAAAATTTATAAATTCCTACATTACTTAATAATTTATTAGAACTTTCCCAGAAAAATTACTTAGATAAAAAAATTTTATCATTGATCCTTGATACCTCACTTTCTAAAACTATATTAAATCTTACAAATGAAGCATTCAAAATTGAAATTTAAGAATTCTAAATGGCAATCTATTAATACAAAACATTTTTAGGGATAGTTTATTTTATTATAAATAAATCTTTAAACTGTAGTAAGTCAGCTTATCTTTCTTTTCTGTTGATCCTTAATTTGCACTTGATGAATAAAAATGCTAGAAAAATAAACAAAATTTAACATAAAAAGAAAATTAAGAATAATTTAATAAATAGCGGTCTGGTAGGAAGTAGGGTACTTTAATTATTTAGATCATTTTATTAATCACATTTAAACTCACCAAACTTAATCATTTAAAATTTTTTTCATTTTCTTTATAAAATGATTAAATAAAACGAGTACTTAGAGACGATAAAGATTTTAGAAAAGTACAAGTGGAATATTTAATGATAATAAGAGATATTAAACTATTTCTGCAAATTGAAGAGATAATAGAAATTCATCATAAAATGAGCAATCAAATTTGAATAACAATATTACTAAAATTTAGATGATAGCTCATGTGTATAAATAATTTTAAATATTTGTAAATTAAGTCAGTATAAATTAACTTATATTTACATTCAGGATAAAAAAATTAAATTGTTTACTTTTACTTATAAAATTATGAAAAAATCCAATTCCTCTTTTTTATTAAAATTCATTATAGTTTTAATTTGAAACTTTTGGAGTTCAATACTTTGTTAATTAGAAATATTTTATATAATTTTTAATTAAAAACATAAAACTAGTTGTAAAATAATTATATCACTAACAGCAGAAGATAAGTTAGAATATCAAACGAAGAAATTATAATTAAATAATTAAAAATTCGTAGTATATCTATTTAATAAATAGTACTTTGAATCAGAGATTTTCAAGTTTATTGAAAAAGACAGATTCTTTTGAAAAACTTATAGTTGTAAATAATCAAAATTTAGAAAGCAACACTTCAGTATATCCATATCAAAAATCAATAGTTTTATTACAAGAAATTACTAAACTAAATTCCTTAGTCAGAATGAAAAAGCTTTTGATATATGTGTGGCATAAGATTCAAGATGAAGTCAATTAATATTGGAGAAATAAAAATCATAATATTAAACTTGAAAAACTCAAAATATTTGAAGAGACGAGACTCTGCATTATTTCCTACATTATTATTAAAAAAATTTAATTAAATTTTGCCAAAAATTAAAGATTAATTAAAAAATCATTTTCTTTTTTCATAATACGATTTAGAGTTAATGCCCAGAGATTTCAAGTATTTTACTGTTATTGTTAAAGTGTAAACTTATGGAAAATTAAAATATAGTGTTTTAATGAATATATAGATATGTCGAAGTTAACTTTTTGGAAATCTAAATAATTTGGTACTTTTTCGATAGAGTAGATAGAGAATTTAAAATTAGCTGAATTTTACTATTAGCTGCACTAATTTATTGTATAGTAGAAGAGAGAGAAGTTGAATTTATTTCTGGGTATTTTTTTAAGTAAATTTTAAAACCAATATTAAACTCTTTTTATTTTGATTCTTCTTTACGATAATATAGTACCGTTAATATTAAAGTTTAGCTAATTTTTAATTCTGAATTTAACAAGTACCATTTTGTCTTTGTTTCAAGAATTTAACTTCCTTATTTTATTTCTATGCTAAAACTAACTAACTAGCTACCTAACTTTCTTATAATCTAAATAAATTTTATTATAACAATATTATTTTTAATAGATCTTTGGAGCATGTATGGCACTAGAACCCTTCGTTGATAGCACACAAATAGAAGAGGCTCTCCCTCTTGCAACTTTTCAAAATGCAATTCAAGTAATTCTTAAAGATTATGAATGCCTCAGTAACAGCAATAGTAACAGCTAAGAAGAATCCAAATTTATCTCAAGAGATGAAACTTCTTAAAATAATAATGAGATTAAGTAATTTGAGTATGGGGTATCTCAGAAAAGATTATCAAATAAAATTCATAATCAGACTTTCGGATCTATGCAAATACATTTCATTTAATTTATTTATCCTAATTTCTAATATATATTTCTTTTCTTCATTTTATTACAAACTAGTCAAGGCATTTTATCGTAAAGAAGCTAATATTAGAAAGTTGTTGAAACCCTTAAGAAGAAAAGTACAAATAATTTAATAAGAATCTAAGGGTTTTCAGTATCTCAACATTACAGTAACAGCAGCATTATAATCAATGATGAAGACGAAATCATGTTACAGTATCAGTTTTAGTTGATTAATGAAAGAGTTAAAAGTAAAAGTAAAGGGAGATAAGAGAATAATAATATAAAAAACAAGCCATCATAGTAAAAATTTAGTTAAAGAAAAATTGATAAAGATATTATGAATTCATAAGAATATAGAAAAAGTTATATATTATATAATTTTTAAAATAGTAGCATCTCTCTAACCTTCAATTTTCTTAAATTTATTACTAATTATTTTTAATTTTAAATTTAATAGGAGAATGATAATTAATTAAAGAGTATCGAGGTTATTAAATTTTTATTTTATATCTGACTTCATCTGAAAACTTAAATCTTTTAATACAAAAGATAACTAGATCCTTTAAAAGTTATAAATAAAAAAAGAATTTTATTCTTGAAATTATTTTTTCTTCATCAATAAACTTCTATAAAAAAGAAACTAAGATCTACTAATATTAACACCTTAACCAAATTATTCTAAAAGATAAACATTAAAATGAAAAAGCTTTATTATTGAATTTAGAATTTTTTTAATAAATCTTAATTTTTCTAAATTGCCACTTTCAAATTAGAAATGAATGGTAATTATAAATTATCCATTTTAAAAATAAAAGAATTTAGATATCAAAATAAAATTAAAGTATGGATAGTAACTCAACTTACAAATCTCATAATTAATCTCCATTAGTTAATAAAATAGCTCAATAACCTCAAAACTCAAGAATCTAAGATTTAAATCGCACTCTATTACAAACCAATCAAAATCAAGCAATGTCTTGATCCTTAAACAGCTACACAAATTCAACAGCAATGACCCCAATAAGAAAGCGAAGAATGAACTATAGATTAGATTATTTAGAAGACAATAGTGAAATCACTAAGAACCTAAAAAATACCCTACATAATTTTGCCATCAATGCTGATTTGAACAATACGAATTATAATAATTAAGAGAAAATTACACTTTATAATTGCCTAAATGACATGCTCTGCAGAGCTGCAATAACTGATGATAAGAATTTGCAATAAAAGCAGATATAAAATGTGGATGAATGGTTCTATCAAAATTTAGATATCATTAATTATAGAACTAAGCCACCCTTACATTAGAAGTTCTCGAGTCAAAATAAAATCATCTAAGGCTTAATTAAAGTAAGCGAGTTAAATAGCTCAGATTAAAATAATATACTCAAAAATTTAGCACCAGGGTTTAAATCAATGATATAATCCCCTTAAAAGCATACTATAAAAAAGAACTTTATCACAAGCAAAGATGTAATCAAAGAACCATTTAGAGATCAAAGTTAAGAATCTATAGGGTATGGAGGGTCACCATCCACATCAAAAGGTAGTATAGTCAAGAGATAAATAGGTTAAAATGATTAATCAAACTAAGAAAGCTAGGTTTTTATGAATAAAAGGGTAGATATGAATAAAACCTAATCCTCATTCTTGTTGAAGGATTATGACTATGGTACATAAGACTATACTACTTAACTAAATAAAATTATAAACTAAACTACTCAAAATTCTTTGTCGAGGACAAGAATGTAACAACAAATAAAGAGTAGTCTCGTCGATTGGTCTTAGTAAAAGAAATTGAGACAGTCTATTAATCTACATAGAAAAGAAATGTTGCATAACTCAAACTTTCAGAGTTTGGGTGTTAGCATAAGATCACAAGCTTAAACTACTATGGGAGGTACTAGAAGCTAGTTCCGTAGAAATGAATTCAGCAATACTAAATCCGTAGAACATAAAAATTACTAAAATTTTGATGATTAATTTTTGGATTTTAACAACGAGGAAGATTTGAGAAGTGATGACTTAGAGACTTCTTCATAAGCAGATGAAATTAAAGAAATAGAATTGGGATAGAAATCTCACTCTTAAAATTTTTCTAAAATAGAACAAAAGTCCTTTAACAAAATCAAAAGAGTCATTGATCTGACAAAGGATACAGTGGAAAGCTACGCTGAAGTTTATGATTAATCTAAAAAAGAGCCTCCCAAAAAGGCATTTAAATTACCTCCCGAACTTGAAGGTATGAAATTACCTCCTCCACCCTTGACTCTTGACTAATTATAATAAAAACTGTAACATACCCCAAGTACGATTAAAAACATTGACGCTAAAAGCCTTTCAAAATTAAGATTGCACAGAACCAATATAATATTTAATACCTCAGCTGGCTTGAATAAATCCATTAGATTAGGTGAAGATATATCATAACCCAATGAATCTATTATAAAAGTAGAGGATTTACTTAATTAAACTTAACAAACTACTACTTATCCTTTAATACATGATGAAAAGTAAAATATTGATTCAGCAGTTGTAAATACCATTAAAATAAAATAAAAATATGATTTAAATGGAATATTTTAAATAGTTTTAACCTTATTTCAGGACTTATTTATATTATTATAATGAAGGATCATAAAATGAGATAATAACACTTTCGTGTTTCACAAGACCTAATTAAAAGAGAAATTTCCATACTTAAAAACAATCATTCAATCTCAATAAATTGCCTTCTTTGCATTAATAAATATAGGACCAGAATCAGAATCAATATTGCTAATTAATATACAATAGTTGATTTATTATTTCTTATAAAAAGTGCTATTCTAAATTATAATTATAATTTAACTAATATAACTTCAAGTTAGTAGCAAAATAAAACAATCAGAAGATGCTTGAGCTATAAGAAATTTAGCAAATAAAATAGTAACTAGCTAGAAATCCAGAAAATATTCATATTAAGGAGGATGTACTAGCCAAAGCAATTATTTATGAGAATGAAAGAAATGAATTGGATACTTAATTTTTATTTTTTTAAAAAAAAACTATAATAAAATCATATAGATTAGTTTATACAAAAAGGTTAAATTTTATTTGGAAAAAATTGTAATTTACTTTTACTGAATTTTTAACAAATAAATACCAATGTGATCAATTAAGGGAAGAGGTATCACAGTTAACAGGGAAGAGATAATGGTAAAAGAGAAATAAATTATCCAAAAATGGGAGAGTTCTTACTTAAAAATCCATTTGAAAAAACTAAGGAAAAATCAAAGAAAAAGAAGAAGAAACGATGAAATGATAAAATTAAGATGTTTGTATATACAATTAGAAGAGATTTATAAGTTAGTTAAGATATTATTAATAAATATAAGAAATAATTCAAAAAATTATTCATAAATTTTAATGTCTTTTAAAAAGTGAAAGATATCTTAAGTTTATATAAAAAAATAAAACTCCACATTATTTATTTTTTTAATTTTTTGTTGAAGATATTTTAATTGAAAACAAGCTAGAATGGATTAAAAAAATATTCTTTATCAATTTTAATTGAATAATTTTAAAGGAATTTATTCATTTGTTTGAAGAATAAAAGATGCGATTTATTTATTGAGAAGTTTTTCAATTTTTTTCTTATTTATAGCAAGATAACTATCATTATTAAGATAATAAATAATCTTTAAGGAAATATTTAATGTATCTAAATTATATGATCAATTCAATTTTTTCTTTTATTGTTACATTAAATTGAACATTATTGCTATTAAAGAAAATACGATTAAATTTAATTTTTAAGAATTTAAAGCATTTATATTTTAATTTTATAGTAATTTTATAAATTACTATATATTTTACATTCCCAATATTACTTTCCTTTGTCTATGTTAACTGATGTCAAACCCTTATTTTTATTCATTAAGACATTCTATAGCTTTTTAGATCAATCTATTTCATCCATAGATAAAGCCGCTGATTCATTATGAGTAGAGGCAACTCCACTTATCAATTTCTTATCAGTCGAATTTCTTGATTTGTGCTTTATATAAGCTTTTTCAATAATAAACTTGCCTTCTTTATACTTTTCTGATTAATTATGAGCATATATCTATATTTTAAGTGTTATACAATAATTTAAAATAAAGAATGTTATTATTATTATTTAATGCTGTACGGAAATTAATTATGGGGCTTAAGCCAGCCAGATAGAGATAATCATATATTCATACTATGACTTTTGACGATCCAGTTTCAACCGTCTAAGGGCCAAGGGGAAGTTGTCCCATATACTGGACTGTTATTTTCACATAGCGCATGTTCACCAATTGCCTTGGGTAGGACTCATGTGGTCTTTCACTACTTTGTATGATTTCTCTGGTCACTTTCTAAAGTTGCTTTTTATGTGAGTGCTTATTATTCAGGTAAAACCCTTCTCAGCAAAGACTTACTGTTTGGTTTGCTGAGGGGGGAAAACCCCGAATAATACTCTTCTGAAGTTGTCTTATACAGAATTTACCCCTTGCTTTTCTTCAGCAAAAAGAATCCAATTCGAGATCCTAGTGGTCTGTCTCTTAATTCCTACCCTATCCTTGTTGTACTCAACTTCAAGTTGCAAGGATAGGTGTATCATTCAGTTTTAACACGACTTATATGATCAACAGTCGATGTTTTTGTTGGCGTGATCCCTATACCTTGACTCACGTATTCTGAGGAAATTCTCAGATCCGGGACTTATCTCGTAAAAGCCGAGTGCCTTCACGGTTTCGAACTCCGGGGTACCGGAATTGGTCGGGCCTATATTCCCAACTTACCAGGAAGGTCGTAACCTCAAGAATGTTTTAATAGAGAGAGTTCAGGAATATCTTCATGAATTTGGTATCATATTAATGATAAAAAATAACAAATATCTGAAATCACTTACATAAGTCCATCCCACTATTTTCATGCAATTTCTACAGTGAATATCACACACTTTATGCAGACCAGTCATTAAAACCTTTTCTTCCTCTGGGCCTTTGAAAACGTTCACACTAAACCAATTAATTTGATGTTTCAAGATAGATAAATAGAATCACATTCTTTTATATATAAATAAACAAACTCTTTTAAATTAAGAATAAAAAAATTATTTACAATATTATTTACTATTCTATCATTTTAAGCCTTATAAATATTTAGCTATTTATTTTTAATTCTTTCTATGATTAGTTTATACATATGATTCCCTAATTTTGTGATAATTTATATATTTTATAATCTCAATCACTTACGCATTATTGAATAAGAATGCTTGCCCTGTTTTCCCATGAAAATTCTACAGTAAATTTTGTAATGAAATAACATTTTGTGTCTTACTTTTGAGATTAAATCACTTGCCTTAGTGAAGTGTGTCTGACATACACCACATTCATAGTAGCCCTTGCCATCTATGTCCAGGTACTCCAAATATATTTTACCCATCTTAAAGCAATTTACAAATTAAATAATTCTAATAAAGTCTATAAATTATCATTAATACAATAAAGGATTAAATATTTGACATAAATATTGTAGGAATACATTCGATTTGGGAAAATGAATTAAAATTAAAATTAATTAATTATTAATTACCTTCAGTTATGTTTTTGGAAAATGTCTTCAAACCCTGACAATACTATACTCTCTGGATAGCGCATTAAAAATAAGAAGGTGACTATTATTGCTATAATGAATTTATCTCATCGACCAAGCGAGAAAAACCCATTATAATATTTTTGGGAGTTTGCTCAAAATCAATATATCTCGCTTCCTGGAATGATTCAAGAATATTGCCTATAGCAAAGTCCTATAATAATTCCGGGATCTACCGTAAAATGTATTTATTTTTGAATTTTGAGTCACTTTGGATTTCATAACTGCCATGATTTTAATATTTAATTAATTTAATTTTAATTCATTTTCCCAAATCGAATGTATTCCTACAATAGTAGTTAAGAATAGTTTCTAAAATGTAAATGATTATTGCGAGATAATCATAATTTTAATATTACTTTATTGCAGTAAATTTAGAAATTTATTTTAGGTTTTTTCTATGTTATTCCACTTATATATAGAAATTATTTGACAAAATATGTCTATCAGCAATATTTTAATTTTATTAATATCTTATAATTTTATTTAAAATGTTGCTGTTTTACATAGTTGGTTGGATGATTTTCTCACAATCAATTCTTTTAAGAGTGTTCACCTGTTGCAAACGAAAACGCAGATTGGATTCACATAGTCACAGAGCTAACAAGAAACATTTGAGTCCCTGGAGTATCCTGAGTGCTCACAGAGGAGGTAGTCTGGAAAGACTTGAAAACACAAACAGTGCTTTTTAATTTGCAGTAAGTTAAAGGATATAATTCATAAATGCTTACATATATGCCATTTATAATTGACTTACTTAAATGACGTGGATGAAATATTCTGTCAATATACTCAACAAAAAGCATTTTACAATCAATATTTTAGATTGAACAAGGCTCTGACCTGCTAGAATGTGACGTTCAAATGACAAAAGACGGAGTTGTAATTGTAGCTCATGATGACGATTTAAAGAGACTCTGTGGTATAGATAGAAAGATAGAAGAGTTTAATTATGAAGAACTACCCCTGATAAAAAGATCCATTACTACTCATTTCTCTAATATAATATAGTTATAAATCAGTATATTATGGTATTTATATGGAGTGAAATGATGAATTAATTTCTCAGAAGGAGAATATCAATTATTGGACCACGAAAATGGTAAATTCACTACTCTAAGAGAAATGTTTGAGATATCTCAATATAAAATGATAAGCATAGATCTTAAAAATGCTAGTGAAGAAATCAGTGATAAAGTTAACGAGCTCATCAAAGAGTTTAAGAGAGAAAACTTGACTATACATATTCATTTTTATTGATAGTAAATTCACAATAGCTATGAAAGTAAAGAATTAGCTTTGATAACAGTGAATACTTTTTAATTTTGACAATCTGGGGAAGTATGTTCCCTTCTTAACACAAGAAAATAGGAAAATTAAACCCTAACATCCCTTAATTCTTCTCCGGTGGCTAAACTCTCACAGTTTATTTGTTATATTATTTAGGACTGCTATTTTTATATCCACTTCCCTCTGACGCTTTTATGGTGCCACTATTTACTTAAGAAAAACTAAAATTGTTTTCTGGTGCATTTAAGAAGAGAGGCAGAGGTGGTTTACTTGGACATATGATTATTATTTTGATGGGAGTTCTAATTGGAAATTCAAAGAATCTGTACAGACATTTAAATGAACATAATTATATTGGAAATGCGAATTTCAAATTATTTATATAAAATTATTTAAGGAAGAGAGGTGTGATAGTCGTAGTATGGGTACTAAATGAAGAAAGTGAATTCTAAGAGGCATTAGACTATGCCCCTGAAATTGATGGAGTTATGACAGATTCCCCTTAAAAACTAAGAGAATTCGTAGAAAAATATAATCTTACATATATCCCAAAATACGAATGATCATAGGTTTATAAAATTCCATACATTCTTTATTTCATTATAAATAAAATATTGTCTTATTATCTTCTAAGGTTTATCTAATTATTTTTTAAAGGAATAAAACTAGAATATATTATATGTTTAAGAAAACCATCATTTTTTATAATTTCTGTTCTTTTCATTTATATTTTGATTATATAACTACAGATTGTTAAAGTTCAACCCCACCACTGAGGTCTAGCAGATTATTAAGCAGGAGAATTGATTTATATTTATCTGCTTGATTAAGGGATGTTGTGATTGCTGCTATAAATAGCATTCTAATTGTTATAGTTTGAAACCCCAACGCCATTGTTGCTGTGGTTTCTCTGCCCATGTTAACTCATAGGTATGTATTACTGCTAAATACATTAATAAAATATAAATTAATGCTAAGTTTTGTTTATATAAATTAAAGATGCTTATAGTTCTATCGTTTTAAATCAATCGGTGCTACATTATAATAGAAATTAAGTGATACTATAATTATCATGTGAAGAACGATTATTACTCATAGTTATGCGATAATTTTACTTTATTACTTTTTATTTGGTAATATATTGACCATAACCATAGCCTGTAGGATCAACTCTCTTGTAATTTTCCATCATCATTCTTTGCGATTCTAACCTGCCTCCCTATATCACGTTTTAAGCTCCCACCATTTGTTTGTAAACATCTCTAAGATATAATAAAATTTTCATGTTATTTTCTTAACAATAATTCTTGTAAATATGAATTTTATAAAAGTTATATTATAAATAAGATTGTTTTGAATCTGAAGGGAGTCCTTGGACTTTGTACGTGGCATCATAGGTGGCATACCTAATTTGTAGTCTTAAGCTAATCTTTGTTAAGGCGATATTAGAGGTTATTATCGGTAATTTCTTTCAAGTTGCAGATATTGCTTAGGAGTTTACTGTTATTACTTCAAATAATTTTTATTTGAGAAATAGTAAAAGTTTTATCAATCTAAATTTATAAAAATTTAGTGTAATGTTATGCTAAAATTTTTATTTTTCATTAAAAATAAAAACAATTTTAAGGTTACTACTATGTATTTTTATCTTATCCTAAAGTATTTTATATTAATTTTCTATTCATTTATGTATTTATTGACTTATTTTGCAATATGAAAGAATTTGAATATTTCTTCCATTCTACCCAATCTGCGGCAATGCACTTCCTTAATTAATTGCATACTATGAAGCTATATTTTGCCTGCTATCTATAGGTCTGCCAATGGCAGAAACATCTTCTTATGTGATTTGCACAACTCTCTTCTAGAGTCTTGAGTCTCTTCTATCAATTTGGTTTATAATCGGTGCTTAATAAGATTAAATTTAGTTTTATTCTTGATTTCTATATTGTATTTGCTCTCCTCCTTATTTCTCAAGATGTTTATCAATTAAAGCTCCCTTTCCATGGGCAATTTAATAGTATAAATCAGCGATTCCGTTTCTTTGAGCTGGTGAAGTTTTTGGGATATTATTAACATAAAGTTTCTTTCTATATTACTAAACCCTTATATAAGGGTCCTCTTCTACATTTTATTATCGTTCCTGAGATTATTGGTTCATTGGATATACTTGCTTTTATTATTGTACTTATGTTGAAGGGTCATACCTATCACTACTAACTATTCTATGTTTCTAGGCTATTTATTGACCCTTTTCGGCTAACTAGTTCTAAATAATACCATTATTTCCTCCGGCTTTGGCACTTAATGATCTTTAAGATGAAACTTTCCCTTTACCTACAGGTGGCCTTGCTATTACCCTGTTTTGACCATCAATACTATTTAAGTTTGCTAATTTGCTTCCACTATTTTAAGTTTCTTCTTCTTGAATAGCATGTAACTATTCTTATATCATAGATTTATTTACTTTATCAGCTCCAGCTCTGTCATTAAGATCTATGCTTTATGATTTTTCCTTCTTTGGCTTCTTTTCATAATTACTTTTAGGAAGTCTTTCTGATAATAATCTTAAATTCTTTGGAACTTTAATTGTGCCAAGGAGTTAGTTTTGCATGTTATCTATACCCTGATCATCGTCCTCAAAATCCTTTGTTTTAATTTCTCGAATCTCGTTATATTTAGCAACAAAAACAGGCATATGAACTATTTATTTAGTAGTTGGTCTATTTTTAGGATCAACTTGCAAAAGAGCTTTCAACATAGCATTTAAGTCTGATGAGTATTATGCAGGGATCTTGGGGTAGTTTCCAGTCAAAACTTTCTTATATAAGCCTTGCATGTCTTTTGCTTCGAAAGGTGGATGAAGTGCTACTAATTCATATAAAACACACCCCAGAGACCATATATCTGATTTCTTGTCATATGGTTTATCTTACCATACTTCAGGGCTTGCATAGTAAGGAGTTCCAGTTTAGGTTTTCAATACACCCATTTTAGCAATTTTACTGACATTCAAATCTCCCAATTTTACAATTCCGTCCTTTGTAAGAAAGACATTTGCGCACTTGATATCTCTATGAACAATTTTTACTTTGTGAAGAGCTTATAGTCCTACTACCATCTGATAAAATATACTCCAGGCATCCTCTTCTTTGATAAACGAACCAGTCCTTTTCAATGAGTTAATTTTCGAAAGAAGGTCACCCCCATCAGCAAATTCCATCACAATACATAGAGTAGAAGTTGATTCTTCAAAAAAAGCTTCTTTATATCCTGCGATGTTTGGATGTTCTACAGATGCTAAAATACGCACTTCATTCAAAGCATTATCTTTCTCTTTGTCGCTTAGTTTCATTAGTTTAACCTAAAATAGAAATACTTCAGAATCAAATTGCTATTATAGCTAATCTTAATTAAGAAAAAAATTGTTATATACTTCAAATCCTTCTCATAACTTATATTTGGGACTAATTTTCATAAGAAATATTCTTAATGAATGGTATAAAATTTAGGAAAGACTTACCTTTTTTAAAGCATATTCTTGACTATCAGACTTTCTTTTAACTCTAAATACTTCAGAAAATGCTCCTTCACCTAAAATACATCTTTAATAATAATTTCTTATATAATTACCAAGCTTTGAAAGAACTTAGAAGTCGGACAATTTTGTATTTGTTTGTTATTATGACTACATTTTTAAGTTGCTATTTGCAATCCCACTTGCTACGGAATTCATTATACTATTTAATTCGATATTATTTTCTAATTTAAATTTTTAATACAATTGAACTTGTTCTATAATTAGAATTATAATACTATGAACAGAATATATAAGAATGCATTAGAGAAATACAGTTTGAAGAAGAAAAGATATTTAATGAATTCATTTTCTTTTACAAAAGTAAATACTGAGTTAGAATTTTTCTAAAGCTCATTCATTGATTTTGAGTGTTAAGTTGTAATCTTTCAATCCTGTTTTTGCATGCTTCAATTGCTTTATCTAATTGATTATCTGGGTTGTTTGTGCCTGCCTTTTCAACAGCAGATTAAATAGTTGCAACTTAGTTACTGAGATAAGCGTTAAGGAGATCTTTTCTGCCCTTTTGCACTTCCTCATTTTCGCTGCTTTCGTTAAAGCATGCTGGGACAAACTCCTTTTTCTTTGAAGGTTGATTTTATTTGGGTTACTTTGGCTTTTGGTCTGCGTTTCCTTAAGCCTAATTATCAACTTGCTTCTCACCCTTCTTGACATATTTCTTCTCTTCCTCTGGGTGTCTGTCCTTCTTTTGTTTATTTTGCTTATTATCTTGCTAGTTTTAGCCTTGCTTCTAGCCATCTTATTGCTGCTGTTTGCCTCTGCTTTTTGCTCTATCTCCAGTTTTCTTCTCTTCCTCATGTTGAGCACTACCCTTGTCCTTTCTCTTGTTTTCTTTTTTCCTGTCACCAGATACTTAAGCACCATCTTGCCCTTGCTTTTGAGATTGTTCTCTCTGTTTTTGTTCCTTCTTTTCTTTTTTCTGAATATCGTTTTTTGGAAGTTCCACCTTCAAATCATCAATGAGGATTTGTCTAAGTAAGTTATTCTCACTCTTAATTTCCTTGTTCTATTGCATTAGGTTGCGTTCCTGGTTCTCAAGCTCAGTGATCAATTTCAAAAGCTCCTCATTGGAATGCGATTCATACTGCTTTTAAAATGCCTCATCTGGTTTCTGTTAAGGTTACTTTTGCTTCTATTAGAATTGCTTCTACTGTTTTTATTGACCCTGCTTCTAAGTCTAGTCTTCTCCGGGGGTTTTGGGGGTGTTCGACTTTCCGCTCTTGGGTCTGTTTTGCTTCTACTTTTACGATTAGGGTTGCTGATTGCTAATGTCGTGAACTTATCTAGTGCTCTCCATTTTTTCAAATTTGCTTCTTTAATTAAATTATACATAAATGAATCTTAATGACAAAGATATTCCTCAGCTTCAAGTTTTCGTAATATGAATAAATGTTATTGATAAATGAAAGAAAATAAAGAATTTAATATTATATATTATCATTTATAAATGTCGTCATTAAATCTCAAATCAAATTTTATTTATGGATCAAAAGAGTCTAGGGTTGTTTAAACCCCTAAAAAATAGTTTCCACCCGTTTAATATAATCATAAAAGGATAAATATAATTCTTGAAAATTATTTTTTGAATAAAGATTTAATATATGATAAAATTATTTGAAATTGTGATAAATTTGATTTTTATTCATTTTTATTGAAAAATATTAGTAATATGAATCTTAGAAACTGAAAAATTGTAGTAGAGAAAAGGAACTGCACAGGAGTACGAAAATTTGCACCCGAAAGAGTTAATGAATTCTAGCACCTTTTGTACTCTTCAATATCCAAATACAATTTATGAATGAGAGAATCCTTTTCCTGAATAATACTGTGAACCGGCTAAATCTAAGGCCTTTCCTATTGCTAGATGGTTTCCTTCTACTTCTTAATAACTAGCTTGAGCTTCTTGATTTTTTCTTCACTAACGAATTTCAAAGCACTGCATCGCTTTTCATGCCACTCTACTCTATCTTCATGCTGATGTCTATTTTATTCCAAGAGCTAAACTAATCTATTGACTTAAGAATTTAAATCTTAAATTTGAGTGGTAAGAAGTTGATTCTAAAGTTTAAGCGATTCAATTTAATTTAGAGAATCTTGTTCTATCTAAATTAAATCAATTTCTAATTAGTTAAGCTAAGACATCAGTGAGCTCCCTACTTCTGGAATATCTTGATCAGCAGTTTAAACATTTTGAGGAATTTATCCAGTAGTATCTTTGGTAGATAAGGGTGCTGGGTTTAGGTAATCCGACAAAGGCATAAATAAATCATCAAAACTTTAATCGATAGAACTTCCTTATACTGATGCTTTTTGCAAGCATTTGAAGGGTAATTGTTGAACTTTAGATAGAGATTCCTCTTAAGAATGGCAAGTAGTAGATTGTTGATATAATCCCTTGCTTGAAAATTTAGTAGAATTGAAAGTGAAGCTTCTCTCATCAGAATCAATATTGTTCTAGATAAGTTCATTGAAATTTTGTAAGGATAAGGATTTTGATAATCTTTGCTATTGTTCCTGGAATATCAACTCTATTGATTTGGAGAGATTATCAATTTTAGATTTAATCTTTTGCCGAGTTTGTTGAACTTTATTTTGTTAGGAAAATATACTGGTAAGAGATAGAAGGTTAATAAAAAAATAAAAACTAAAGTATGATAGGGATCCTTCTAATCTTTTGCTCAAATTTTCAATCATATCAGTATACTTTAATGAACCAATCTTTGCTGCAACTCTTGTTTTTAAGTATTAATTTAGCTTATGATTTACACTAAGCAATTAGAAAAGCATCTACTTAATTTCAGAGCCTTTATCAATTTTATTGTTTAAGAACTTTAAATTTAATTAATCGGCTAAAAATACAATTAAATAGATGAATTTAATTCTAATCCAAAATAATTAATGCTACATTTAATTATCAAATAATTGCAAAGTCGTTGAAATAGGACTCTAGCTAGATTCTATATCTATTAAATTGTTGATTAAGGAGGCAATTATATCTAAAGTTTCAGTTATAGTATGATGATTGATCTAATGAAGGAACTTCTTTGATAGTAGACATGCTTAACTTGCTCCCCACTCTTCTACTATTAACATTATGATTTGAAGAAGAAAAACCAAGCTATTAGTTATTTCCAAAAGTAACCCCTCTCATGCAATTACTTGCATCCTAGCTTTAGCAATCACCAAAAATGTCAGAAGGAACTCCACTGAATTCACCATCATAGTTATCAAAGTTACAGTGTGATGACATCTGTTGGTTGTTGCAGTTTTACACTTATTTACTAACTGAACTGATAGGAGAAAGGAACTAAGATTTAAAGGGGGTTTGTCCTATTACTTGGATTTATTAGGACTGAGTTTAATTTTGACTTTCTTATCTGCGCTGAATTTAATAAAAATATAAAAATAGAGATTTGGATAAATAACAATTCAAAATTATTAAAGTAAATTAAAATATTATTTAATAAATCTTTATTTTATAATATGTAGATTATTAATTCTTATGTAAGATGTAGAGGTATTTTGGAAAAAAACAATTAATTGAACATATAAAAAAATAATAAAAATTATAAATTATTTTAATTTCTATTTTAAATAATGAAGCAAAAAATTATAAATTATAAGCTTTTGCTTATTAAACATAAATATTCTTTTTGAAAATTTATGTAATTTCATTTATCAATATGAGGCAACATATATTAACATATTATATTTTGCTTAATAAGTACGATATTACTTAATTATTATTTATAGAATTTGAAATTAATTTCTGACAATAAGAATATTAAACCCATATCTATTCAAAATTTCTCGATAAGTTTTTTATTTTAACTAATTGTTAGCTAAATTTAAATTAAATTAATAAAATATTCCTTACATGACTTTTTCTTTTACGATTCTACTTAGATTGTGAGTTTGAGGAAGATTGACTTTGAATTTCAGAAAAGTTTGGGCTTTAATTCTCAATAAGTGACTCATTATTGATTAAATCTTAATGAATATCTTTCTCTAAAATTTAATGCTACTGTAAGAAGGGATTTATTCCAGATTTGTATTCTAGTTTCATGAAGGGTTAACGATCAAGGTAAGAATCATGCTTTAGCTGGCTATCTCGTTCTAAATCGATTCTCTTCTTGGTCAATTATTAAACAAAGTAGTTGGTTGTATCTTATTATTGGTCTGATTTCTTCATTTCATGATTCTTAAAGATTTAAAGTAACTGAAGTTTTCCACCAGAAATTTGATCATTCTAAGGCTGCAATTCCTTTTTCTCGATACCATCCAAAAATGAAAGATGATCATAGAACTTTTCTACTTCTCTAGTTCCAGAAGGAATAACTTCCTCGCGAAATAAAAAATATATAGCATCTAAATTCATCATCAACATAAATAGGAACTCCTCCAAGAATGATTTAGTTTTTTGTGTAGCTTCGACGGGAATTCGCATAGATTTTTTCATGATTCTTCCTGATTAGTTGAGCTTTGGATTTCTCTCTATAAGTCCACTTTGAGCTCTTAATTTACTTGATCTCAGAACCTACTTCAGCTTCGACTCTTGTTTTCATTCTCTCAGTGAATATCCTGTACTTCATCTATAGATTCTATAACTGCTAATCTCCTTTTTCTTCACCTAAAGCTATTAACTCCTACAAGCCAACTCTATAGATTTTATCTGCTCTTCGGTAATCAAGTGCCTCAAACTCAAAATAATTGGCAATCTTCTCATAAGTGGAATTGAAACATGCGCCAATCTTAAGATGTAGCATAGTTTCGTACACATCCTAAGGATTCTTGACTTTCTAAGCCTAATATGAAAAGTTTAACACAAATAATAATGCTTACATATTTAATCCATACTTCAGTGTAAAATCTATTGGAAAAGAATTGCTCCTAATCTTAAAAAGCTTAGACTAACTTCTCAATCGCAAGAAAATGCGCAGTACTCCCAAACTTTCCCTGTTAGTTTATATAGATTCTCCAAAGATCAATTTATTGAGCAACAGTCATAGTAACATTAGGTCTTGAAGGGGTATCTAGAAGTGAGTCCAAATCATAAGAAAAAATTGCTTCATTAGTCGGGTTTATATTAACATTAAGGGGAGGAAAGTTTTTTTATTTACATGAAAATTATTATATCAATTTCTTACATTTAAATCAAATAAAAAACAATTATAATTTTTATAATAACATTTACTTTTTTAAAAGATATTGATTTCAATTAAATTAAAAAGTTGAAAAGAATAATATAGAGAAATAAAATGTTATACTGAATGTTGTATTTGATATGAAATAAAAATCTCAAAAATTATAAGTAGATTATTAAGTTAATTGAATAATAAGTTCATGAAAATCCCCAAAATGTGTTTAAAGTTATCCATAAAAAATAATTACATAATGAAAAACACAATTAAGAAAACATAAAATATTCTTGCCCTACAACTTTCCTAAAAAAATATATATTATAAATCTTGGCAAAAATCTTCCCTAGCCCAACATTACTTTCACAGACTTTTTAGTTAGTGGTAGTAATGTTTGATTAATGATCCATTTTAAAAACAAAATTAAATTTTATTTAAAGCTTAACAACTATTTTTTATTTATCGATAATAAACCAATTCTCTATCCATGCTAAAAAATGTCTATTTTTTATATAGGTGAAGAACATTCAAAGAGAAAGATAGAGAACCTATTCGCCATATTAAGGAAACACCCTTCGCAGGCAATTAGAGAGACACAGTGAACTTACAAACACCATAAATACTATGAAGTCAACTGAAAATGAAATCCCAAGCAGCTATCTCACAAGGCAGTAATTCAACAACATCGATGATTTACAAAAGCACGTCAAAAAACTTGAGAGAAAGATATTAAAACTTAAAGACGACAAGAAGAGGTAGCTATAAAATTTAAATAACTTTATTTAAAATGTAAAATATTAAGCTTCTCAGGATTACAGAGCTATAAGAATTGAAAGTGAGTTTAATAGACATTTTTGTTAATCATTTTAAAGTTTGATGTGGAGCTCGACATGTGCTAGGCTGATCTGAGAGAAGAGATTTAGTCTTACTATGAACAGGAATGGATGGATTGGAGAAAGAAATAAGAGAAGAAGTACACTGAAAATGTTGAACTTGCTAAAGTAAATGCCACAAACTTTTACTAAAACACAATCAAGTAATAGCAAGACGAGATAAAGTTGTTGAGAGCATTCGTGGATAGTTTGAAACTTAAACATTAAAATACATGCTTCCAAGAATTTAAAAGAATATAAAGAGAAGATTAATTAATCTAAAACCAATTTACATATCAATACCAATAAAAAAAATCAAGTCTAATCATAAGTGCATATCAGTGAGCTTCATCCAAGATTTTTACATATTAATTTACAAATTAGTTGATTTCTAGCCCCTAGAAGTATTGTTGTTTCATTAATAATTTATTCTATTTTTGAATGGGAACTTAGAGGGAGCAGGTGGCATGCCTTGGGTAGTGGAGGTTGAGGGGTTTTCTGCTTAATTATTACTTGATGTGTGATTCACAGTTTCTTTTGACATGTGAGGGATAGTTACTCTTGACACGTTGTGAGACATAGTTTCTTTTGATCTATGATCCATATAATTATTCTCTGACACATAGTTGTGATTAAAAACCCAAATTTTATTGCTCTTTTATGCAAAAAAAAGAAAATACATAAGAATTGTAATGTTTTTAATTTTTATTATAAAATCTGATAATTTTTAAAAAGAAAACTCTTTAAAAAATTTTGTTTTAAATTTTAGTGAGAGAATCCTTAGGCTTTAGATTCCTTCTACTATCTATGAATTTAAAGCTATGAAGTAGAATTGTTCTATTATGCATATTTTTCAGAATTCTTCTAATCTTGGAGATATCTCTGATACTGATCCCTAAACTACATTTCGGCTTACTCATTCATACCAAGAGTTTGAATACTACCACTTGGCTTCATGTTGAATGAGAATCCTCCCTAAGAGGTTCCTGGTGATTTCTTCTGCGTAAACTGAGAAGATTAGGAATCTCTTTGATGATATGAACTGAGTTACTATATATCTGGATTTTAAATGAAAGGATTTCTCAAATTCTCAGATTTGGTGATGGAGTTCTCTTACAACGAATTCTTTCTTTGATCTTCTTCTTGTTTCAGAAGTCTTGTGAAGGGATTAATGTTCATTCTTTATTTGGTTATTTGTGGGTCATTAAGATAACTTTGGTTTTTTGACAATGGAATCATATCATAGTTTGTTCCTTTCAAAAATTTAGCTTCTTCTCTGGCTTATTTAGTGAGGTCAAACTTTTATGCAGTGAATTTATTATGAGATTCTTCCTATTCTTGGGCATACAACTTATTAAAATATAATTAAATTTTCTATAACTCTTTAAGAGTTCTTTTAGTAGATTCTCTTGGCTTAAGGCTCAATAACTAGAGCTTCTGAGTGATGTTTCTAACTCCATCGTTGCTTTGGGTCTCAAACTTGATGTTGTTCTGGGTTAGTTTAAGTTTCATGATTTAAGAAAATAAGAGAATTCAGTAATATTGGAAATAAAAAAAGTATTATGAAATTTTAATAATTTATTATAAATTAAAATTGCTTAAAATGGACTCTTTAACACTTATATAACTAGAACCTATTGATTAATCTAACAATAATAACATTGATAATAAAGCCAACTAAACTTCTAACAATTTATAGAATCCTGGCTAGAGTAAACTTGCTTAAAATTTTATTGGCTATACTGGCTTCACTTAGTAGAATGGTCTTGATCTTAATTTAAATGATGAAGACGTAGACTAGGATTTGAAATTTAAATTAATATATTTAATTTAATTTTTATTATAAATAAGTAAATTTGAAAGAAAGAATAAGAAGAGATTCAAAACCCCAAAACCCCTTAATGAGGTTTATAAGTGCTTTGATTTGTAGGGAATTTGTTAGGGGTTGGGGTTATTAATTAATGCGAGAAAAAAATAGCAAGCTTTTGGGGTCTATTTATGATGAAGAGTATATAGATTTAGTGTTTAAACTGCGATATGGATTTGATATATACAGTGAATAAGTCAAACCTGTACTTAGTTATAAGTCAATTGCACTGCTCTTAAAGAGAAGTCCTTCAACTGTTTCGCTCCCACTGCCTTATAGCTGTATAACTAAAGCAATAATAGCTGAATTCAATGCCTTAGAGGAAGTCAAAGTTTCAATAGAAGCATATTGACTGTCTTATTAATGAAAAAACTTTGAAGTATTGGGCTCACTTCTCTCTTGACAACGAGCTATTATGTTTCACCGCCAGTTCCCTGAGTTGAAGATCTCTGCATAGACTGTTGCTAACATTTATAAACGAAATGGTATCTCCTACAAAGGTGTGAATCGTATCAAGAGAGTGATTGATTTCACTCTGCCATTTTACAACAATAACTTAAATTATATTTATCATTAAATGCAGAGAGCCTAATAGAATAATATTAAGTTTATACTTGCTGACGAGGCTGTGTTTACCTTCAACACTTTCATCTAGAAGTCTTGGTATAAGAGGCATAGTAATATAGAAGTATATGACTAGAAAGTCAAGGTATAAACGATGGCAATTCTTTGAGGAATTAGTGAAGATACTAGTTTAGAAACTTATGTTATTCATCCTCGCTCTATTAAGACAGAGCAGTATATAAAGTTCTTAGAACAGCTGAGAGAGAAGTACCCTGAATAAGAGATAATACTGTTTGTTGATAATCTTTCTGTTCATAAGACTAAAGAAACAAGGAAGAGTTATGAACAACTTAGAATAACATCAGTGTTCAACGTACCTTACAGTCCAAAGTTTAATGGAATTTAGTTCTACTGGGGTATATTAAAAGGCCATTACAAGAAGCTGCTGCTCTACCACTTGATGCATGACCTACCTATTGATACAGTTGACTTTATTAAAAGCTCAGCCAAGAGAGTAGATAATTTATTGGCTTAAAAGTGTGCGAAAGAAGGGAGAGTGAATGTATATAAATAAGTTTTAGAGTTAAGCTAATGAATATATAAGTCACATTTAGAATTCTTTAGAGGGAGCTGGCTTCTCTTTCTTTTCTTCTATTTCTTGCTTCCCTCCTCCTAAGTTTCTTCTGCTGCCAGCTCCTGCATCTATGTTCATTGACTCTGGAGGCTAAATATTTGAATAAAGTCTCTTGCTAACTTCATACTT
>ARYC01004794.1:0-33228 GCA_000711775.1 Oxytricha trifallax
CTCCGCGCAAAATATTAGCGCGGAAAGCGCGGACAAATATAGTCAGAATATCTTGTGAAGTTCTGTAATTTACTTTTACAAATAACTAAATATCATTTTGCTATTTCAAACTCATTTGTTCATATGTTGCCATATTTTTTAAGACTTATTTAAATCTTAATTAATCCAAATTGTATATTAATCAAAAAATTTATTTATTCTCTAAAAATTTTACCTTATAAAGAGTTTTGTCCTGTGTTGATTTTGAAAGTGCTGGAGGTTTGTCTGCAAAACAAGAAATTAACTCATTTAAATATTCTGAATTACCAATTTAATTATGAATCACATTGACGAATCTGTAAATTTTCAACCATCTTTTTCAGAGTCTACTCCATCTGTTAAATTGTTTGAAAGTCTCTTGTCATTATATTTGGAAACTTCAACATAGTCCCTTTTAAAGTCATTTCCATAAATAAGTTAAAGATAACTTTTTATATTATGATATATTTTAAATTATTTCCTGTATCAATGTAAAACTTATACTCTTTTATGGGAGAACCTGCATTATAAAATGTCTGAGAAAAATTGATGGATATTGAAATTAAGTCAATAGAAACATAAAATGATTTAATTTATAACCATTATTTAAAGAATAAATATTAAATTTGGGATTTATGTGGGAGCAGATGGTTACAAAGGTTTTTAAGCTGCTTAAACGAAACTGACTTCAGATAAAAGTTCTCACAATATTTGATTCTTGGCACGATATCTAAATCTGTAAACTAAATATTTAGTAATTTAAAATTATTTGTTGGCATTTATTTTCAAAAGACGTAATCATATACATGATAATTGCCTTTAGAATATTTTTATTTAACATCATATGAAAGTGTCAGGTATTTTTAATAGCCAACTACACTAAAAAAATCTCCTCCTTTTAAAAAAAAATGATTTAAATTCGTAACCCATAGTATTGTTATCTAAATCGTCTGTTACCTGTGTAAAGATAGTAAAAGTGATTTATGTCGATGAAGTACCGTCTTTGTTTATAACTTGTTCCTAATTCGGTTTGCTTAAACCATTAGCTAGCATTATAGAAGTTAAGGTGCTGTTTATACTTCAATCTGATTAATGGCCTTAATCTTAATTCTAATGAAGTTTTCAACAAGCAGAGGATAAGTATCGTGAGTTAGTGTGATCTAAGGTTAGGCTTATTTAAATCGTTGCTGAATCTATATTTGTGATATCTCCTTTCATCAAATCATCAATAAACAATTCATAACCTGTTATTGAACAACATTCATTACATTTGGTATGATTCCATAAAACATTAATAATTGTCTCACTAAATTATATAACAAAGTGATTTAATACGATTAATTTATGTATCTTTTGAGTTTAGTTGAAGTTGAGTAAGTGGGAAAAATTGAATGGTCATATGCAGGCAATGAATAAGAAATATTATATATCTTATAAATGAATATATTATAGGTTTTGTAATATAGAAATTAAAAACTAAATTATTTTAACAATTTCTTTTATATTATTTTCAATTGAGTAAATAATTTCTCAGAATACTCAATTTATTTTAATATAAAATTTAGTTAATATAAAAAATAACTTGCAATTAATTATTAAAATATTATTAATTGTGAATAAAAAATATAATACTCTAATAAAATGTTTATAAAATACAATAAAAAAGGTAAAAATGACAAAGTTTAATAAAGAATAAAATGTTATCCACTTGTAACTGTCACTACTTTGATACCTTGAAATTATTATTAACTTAATAACATTTAATAAATAATTAATCAAATAAACATGCAATCGAAAGCATTTAAGTTACCAAAATTGCAAGTTACCAAGAACTATCTATCTCCAATTCAACTTTTGATCAAGAAAATTCTACATTTATCTGAAAACAAGCTTCAAATTATAATGATAAAACGCAAGAAAGGTTGTTACCTAAGAAATGACTGGTAGGTAGGAATGTACTTTCCACATTCAAAAAGCTTTCTAGCTTATTAACCAAGGTGATAGATTATTCGAAAAGCAAAGTATCCTGACTCTCAGCACTTGTTTTTGCAAGTAAGGAACTGTAGCCGAACCAGAGAAATTCGCTGACTGTGCTGCTTGAGTTAGCTAATTCTCAAATCCTACTCATCGTAAAATGACTTCGAGTAATCTAGCCTTTGATACAAGTATATAATTGATGGACCAATCTGCCCCAAACTCTGAATAAATCATACTGAGGGATACATGATTTTACTACAGGATTTGATACTCTCATGTAGAATAGTTTATCAGAATATCATTACCTAGCTTGGTCAATCCACAGTCGTTGGTATTGGCTAAATATCAATTAAACTGAAACAACTTTATCGATTTCCTGGTGAAATTCGTAGATGACACAGAGGCCTAAGGAATCATCATGACTGGTAAAATTGGAAGAATAATACTAAAGTCTATGATGATGAATGACTATTTAAGGCCAATCTCAGAATTCTTCCACTTTTATATACATAGCACTTTAGATAAAAAGCAGAATATTATACGTTCATTAAAACGACATTATTCTATAATGAAATAATAATAATCCACTTATTTTATTATAAGTCCAAATTAAACTTAAATTACAAATTATAAAATTAGTGGCAGTTTAAAATGAATAGTTTTTTATTTTGTATTATACTTTGTCCTTTTTACCTATTTTTATTGTATTTTATTATTAAAATAAATAACTTAAATTAATTGAAAAGTTTGAATGAATAGCTGTTGTCTCCTGCAACTATAGATATCAATTGAGATTTTTCAAATTATAGTTCTGTATTTCATAACTTATAATATCGAAAAAATACTTTAAAAATATAATAAATTTGAGAAAAAATAATACAGATAAAAGATTTTATATAAATTTAACTGTAATGAATTTTAAATGCACATTAGTAATATTATTTTAAGTATACTGGTCTTTTAAAAGAAAATATTATACTCTGTGTAATTTAAAAATGTTAACTATTAAACGAAAGCCAAAAGTAAGCGCCTTCACTTCTCTTGTCTCTCATTTGCATTGCTATATCTTCTTCTACCCCAGCTGGATTATGAAAAGCATCGATACCGTTATACTCAAAAGCTCAAATATTTTCAATTGCACCACCCTTTCTTATATAAATGATAGAACTAAAATCTATCTAAATGAGTATTTTAACTCAATAAAGTTTATATCTGAAAAGTTTCTGTAATTTCTTTAGACCATCATTCAGCAGCTTCTACTTCAACCGATTCCACCGATCATGATAATTTCATAAGTTTTTGGGCTAACCACGATAATAGCTGTAGTTTCACTGTCAGGGTGTTTCTCAGCCGGAGTTATAGTACGGTAAATTTAGAGACCTAACTGAGTGGCAGGTCACTTATTGATCACACCACTTTCCCCTCGTTATTTTGTAGGCAATGAGATATTCAGAATTGAATTTAGACTTCAAAACATTCAATTAGTTTTCATGTATTTATGTGAGGATAACTTAGAATATAATTTAACATATCATAGAGAAATTGACTTGCGTACTTAACATTTATACTTTAGCAGATAACCTTTTGTGAGATTATTGATAGTCAATGGAGAAAAATTGTAAATTGAACAGACTCCACTATTTGTGAAGGCTTAAATCAAAAGTATGCTGGTTTTTGGTAAGTGAGTATTTAGTTGACTGAAACGTTTTTAATAACATATTTGTTCAATAAATTAATAATTTTATAAGTAATTACTATAGATTTATTTTGCAAAATATTTAAACAGTTAAAGTTATATATAAATAGATTTTTAACTTTATTATTGTTTCTCATTTTACATTTTTTAAAAAGTATTTATCGTCACCACACTCTCCATTTTTAGTAAAATTAAAATTGGATCATAATTGATGTAAATATAATAAGTTATGGTTTCATCATTATTAATCTTTGGTGCAATTAATATATTAATTATGATAAATTAAAAATTTAATATAATTGGTTAATTAAAATTATTGAAATAAATTATAAAGTGCGTTTGGATACTTGCTTGTTGTTGCAGCAAGTACAAAGATATCTATGTCCAATAATATTATACTTAAAAAAACTTTATAAACTTGATTATAAAAAATGATAAATAAACTTGATTTTTGAAGATTGTTTTCTATGTAGTTTTAACTTTAGTTGATGTTACCAAATATAGTAATTTACAATTTATAAAATATGAATTAATTAAAAGTGAAAATCTAATACAAAATATAAGAATTATGGAGATATAAGAATTTTTTAAATATTATTCATTTTTTTCTCTATAATTAATAGCAATTAAGTTTTTATAATTTATAGAGGTAATTTTGTTTATTAATATTATAATAATTTTTATAATAAGTTATAAACTTTTCGATATAATAATAATTAAAAATAATATAATTTTAATCCAAGCTTTCATGTAAAATTTATATATTAATGGGACAGAACTAGTTGTAGCGTGAATTTATGTAATTAAAAATAAATAAATAAATATATGTTATTTTAGATTTAAATAGTTTGTGAAGAGAAAATTCATAATTTCATACAAGATATGACAGCGAAAATTTTTTAATTTGTGTTCTGAGAGGTATTAAAGATTATAACAGATCCTCCTGTGTATTTGGGTAACATTTGAAGGAACCAGCATTTTGCCAGGAAAATGTTCGATTTTTTTTTAAGATCAACGAAGGCTTCTTAAAGATTTGTGTTTTTTCTCTCTGCCAGGATGAATATTTTAACTCTTCCCTAATAATTAAATGATAAAGTAAAATTATTATATTAATTATATCTACAAACTCAATAATTTCACAATTAATTGATCATTTAACGATAAGAATGGTGGTTTGATTTAGGTTGCAACATTTTGGGAAGTCTTTTTAAAAAGTAAGCGATTCTCTTGCTTTTCCTTTCGATTGAATAATCGGTATTTATAAAGTACTAGTGCCAGATACAAAATCAACTACCTTGTTCTCTCTTATTATTCCAGTTTTTATTTCAAAAGCCTTGTTTTCCAACACATATTTTAAAATTGTCATGTGAGAAGTAAAATTTTGCAGCATGCATATCATCTTAATAACCATTACTAAAATTGGAATTGATGACTAAACTAGTTAAAATTAATTTATATAGTTACCCTATAGTACAACTAATAATTTTTTTGCTTTAGTTTCATTGAATCAAAGATTTGATAGAATAACACTTAAATACTAGCATAATTAAAAATAACCAGAATTAGGAATAAAATTTAAGATTCAAAAAGAAGAAAATGGAAATAACTAACTCAGACCCTCGACCTCTCACTACCACCTCAGACACAACAATGGCTTCTTAATCACATAAAAAAACAAATTTATGATCGAAAGCGATAGATGTCTTTGGGGTCTAACTTTCCAAGATTAAAGGCTCTCAGAAGAATTCTTTTGGGTAAGATCTCATATTAAAATAATGAATAACAAAAGGGATATTAAACTTTAATAAAACATATCAAATTTTTTAAAAAAAATACTAAGTTTATTTAAAATTTCATTTTATTATTTATTTGAAATATTTATTTCAAAATAAAAAATTACTTATTTGTGTAATAAAGTAGGATTCATGAAAAAGGATTCTCGCCAAAAGTCAAAGTATGAATATCTGATTATAAATATCTGGCTGGCTTAAGCCCCAGTATTAATTCCGTACAGATTTAAATAATAATAATAATGATATAATATTCAAGATTTCAACTAAAATTTAAGAGGAAACAAATCCCCTTGACTTTAAAAATAAGAACATGGTAACCAGTACAAAAATGAAAAGAAAATTATAATCCTACTCAATTACAATTTGAAAGATGCACAAACCTTTGATCAGAAGCTAGAAATTTAAATGAATTTGATATAAACTGCCACAAATTTTTATAATGCATATCTCCCAAATCTGCAAATATACAAGCAATAATCGTCATTTTTTGCTTTAATTCCCTGTGAAAGTTTGATTTTCAAAATAAATATTATAATATCGAATTTAAGCCACGAATTATTATATTTTTGTTTTTTATTTTTATTTATTTAATATATTTTAATCAATTAACATTAACCCTTATATGGCATCAATTTTTACATTTGCATTTCTAAGTTTCTCAGCAGTTTTGAAAGGATTGAAAGCATTTAAATGCTCAAGGATTTGAGTCATAAGACTGTTGATTGTGCAAATTTCCTTGAAGCATCTAGGATCTTATTGATCTTCATTATAGAATCTCTGTTTCTACGAGAGAAGGTTATGTTGGTTAACTAAAATTTAAAGAATTAACTTGAGTAGAATCTTCTAATTTTAAGTGTGAATTATACTGTATATGTTTAAAATGTTGTAAATTTAGTGGATCGCTTAAGGCAAAAGAGAAGTTAAAAAAGATTTAATAATTTAATTAGAGATCTCTATATATAATAATTACTTTTATTAAATTACACATTTATAAATAATAAATAGGGGCCATTAATTATAAAATATAGCATTAGGATTTTTAGAAATATTTACCTACCCTATTGTTTTCAACTTTTTTTTTGAATTCTGCAGTACACCAAATTATATTGATCCCTGAAACTGTTTTTCAAAGTGCTTTCTCCAAAGACTGAATGAGGATTTCTCAATATGTGTTTTTGATTTTTTTTCTACCATCTCCACAAATTTCATTGCAACCATCTTTTTTTGGTCGTCTTGTGAGCTCACTGTTTATATGTGTAATTAATGAAGTTGTTGTAAATTTATTATAAAATCTTTATGAAAATTAATTCAAAAATGCAACTTTTACCATCTAAAAGGTTAAAATTTATATAATAAAAAATATGTATTTTAATATTCAGCTTATCTTGCATTTTTTTGAATAGTCTTTTGTTTAGTTAGATGTAACGCTAGAAAACCTTAGAAAAACATGATTGTAAGGTAAAAAGATAGTTATAAAAATATTTTTAAATAATTATATTTATGATAAATTTATTAAGGATTAAATTATTTCTGATTTTAAGATTGGGTCTATATATATGTCTTTACAAATAGGGCATCTTAATTCTTCAAATATACGCTATAACTAATTTTTTCTTAAATTTATTCATAAAAAACTCACCTTTTAATAATCTTTAATGTTTAAATAGAACATGTTTATGTTTTACTTTTAGTAAGTGTCATATGTAATGCTTATATTTTTCTGAATAGATGGTCTAACTGAAACCGCGGGCGTTTTCTCTTTCAAGATCACTCATTAAGCTTTCTCTAAGTTTGTTTGTGTTTCCATCAATCTGGTATTTCCATGAAATGTGGGAGGAAACACATTTAAGCGTGATTTTTCAATGCTCATCAAGTAATCTGAAGAAACTTACTTCCTTTTCGGAGAAGTGTCGTTAGTCATATCAAATATGCTTATATCTGTGTGTGGTTGAGATTTAATCTTTTAGGATTACCAAAATATATATATATATATATATATATTTATATATAAAAAATTAAAAGGTTTATTTTGAGTTAAATTTGTTAATTATTATTACTTAAATTAAAGGGATTGAATATAAAAATAATTAAATAAGTAATCATGATAAATAATCAGAAAAATATAAGTTAAAAAAGAATATAAATAAGATTAACAAAAATACGTTTAATGGAGACAATGGTGGAGCAATTACACTCACAAAAATGTAAGTTACAAAAAACATATTTAAACTTTATATTTTTTAGAGATCCTACCTGGCTAGAGTAACTTAAGACTTGGAATGAGATTTGGCAGACAGAGTTCTAGAGGATACTAAAAGTAATTATGGCATGCATTTAGAGATATTTATGAAGGTGATTTGAAAGATAAACAAAGCTGTTTGAGTATTTCTATTTCCATTTTCTTTTATAAGTATGCTTATTAATTTTATTTATATTCTTATCATCTTATATTTTTCTATTTATTTATCTTAAAAATGTGATATCTGAATAAAAATTGTTGAAAAATATATAAAAGGATTCGGGGGGGGGCGATATCTGAACCTATGCTGCAGTATCTGAACCTAATGTGTTTTATAATAGTTTAAATATGTTTCCATACATGCTTCAAGTCAATTTAGGGTCGGAGGACACGAATAAATATCTTATGATCACGAGAGATCACTCTAAAGGGTAGAAAAAGTTACAATGATTATCTGTTTTATTATAAAATTTTTCATAATTTTTATCTTTTTTTCACATGTTTTTTTATTAAATTTATTTATTTTAAACTATAGAACAAACATGAGTAGTTGTAGATGACTTCAATCAAGATAATGAAATTCCATCAGTACTAATATTCTAGAAAATACAATGAGTAAGTATATAACTTATTGCAACTTATGTCATCTACAACGACTCGTGTATTTTTTATTGTTTAAAATAAATAAATTGAATAAAAAACATGTGAAAAAAATATATAAATTATATAATAAAACAGACACTTGTTGTAATTTTTTCTACACTTTAGAGTGATCCCTCGTTATTATAAAATGTTTATTCGTGTTCTCCGACCCTAAATTGACTTGAAGCATGTATGGAAACATATTTAAACTATTATAAAACACATTAGATTCAGATACTGCAGCATAGGTTCAGATATCGCCCCCCCCCCAAGGATTCTAGTAGGTAATTATAAATTAATTTTTTCTAAATAATGACGATATACATTAAATAAAAATATAAATTTCTTTTTTTATAATAAAATTTTTCTCTTTTTTATTAAAAATGTTAAAAAAATTTGATTAAAATGAGTTATAAATACATTTTAATTTTAGGATTTCAAATTAAAAAATAAATTAATTTTAATTTAAATACACAATGTTTAAAAAATATAGTGATAATAATGATAAGTATACCAAAAGAGTTGCCTGTAAAAAGCTTGCTTGGCTTTTTACAGGTAATCATTATTAGTAATTCCATTCACTTAAGATTCAGATTCCTTTAAATTCAAAAATTCAATGTTGTTATCTTACTATTTCTTGTCCATTTTCTTTTTGCTGTATCACTTTTTAGATTTTTGGTTACTTTTTTTTGACAATTTATATTTTGGGGAGGTTTTTCATGCCCCTTCGAAAGTTAGTTACAACCATCATTGAATTTTATATTTTTGGCAATTGAGATACTAGAATATATAAATTTTAATTTAAAATACCTTTATCATATACTAAAAAACTATCATTAATATATAACTTTAAGTATATTATTATTCTTCGTCAAATTTTTCATTATATATTAAATTATAAGCTTTATATTTATAAATAATACGAATTACATTCAAAATTGAATTTTCAATAAAGATAAAAATCATATTAAATGCTATTTAGTAAATAAATAATTCATAAGTGATGATAAATTTTATAGAATAAATAACATATTTTATGAATTGGGCAGGAAACTTCCTCCTTAATTTAATTTAATTACAATTATAGAAATGATTTATTGTATATATAAAAAATTCTCAATTACAATCATAAAAATAAATGTTTTTATTATAATATTATTAAACCTTTTCTTCTTCAAATTGTTCATTCTCATTTTAGCTGTGCAAGTACATGTTTGCTTTTCTATTTTTATGTAGATTCTGATTTTAATCAAAAAATATCTTTTTGTAAATTTCCAATTTAAACAAGTAAATTTATAATTTTCGATTAGAATTTTAATTTTTAGTCATTAAGAAATATAAAATTTCAAATAGCAAAAGCAAAAGATCTTAATAATTAGTAATACTCTCTAGTTTACTCAAATTTGATAAAATAATTCAATGAATATAACAATAAATGTAGTGAAAAAAGAATGAAGTAAAGGAAGTTTTATTATAAAATTATGTTGCTTTTATTTCATAATTAATTATGATTTATTTATGATTAATATCATTAATCACATGCTAGCATGCCTCCTAAATTTGACAAAATAAGAGTTATTGAAATATTTTAGAAAATTAAATATATATATTAATGGGATTTCATTACAATATAAGTTTGGAATCATGTTTTGTATTTAAAATCCCCCACATTTCAATCAGTAATGTGAGGTTTCCTCGTAATTGTATTACTTTTTTTAGAGGAAGTTTATGAATAGAATTTTTTAAGTTTGCAAAGTTTGATATAAAAGAGTTTGATTATTAATAAAAATGATTTAATTAATAAATATACAAATTTAACTTAATTGATAATTAGTGATGATATATTTATGGTTAAAATTCTGAAATTTATATAAATAAAATGGTATTTATATTTGTATAGAAATTAAAATTTCTAAAACGTCATACTAAATATTTTATTTTTAAAATTACATTGAATTCTTTGAATAATCAAAATAATCGCTCTCTTTAAACTGATTTATAAATTTATTTTGTTTATTTTCTAAATGATTATTATTACTATTGTAATTTTCAATTAAAAAATACTTTTCATTTAATAAATTATCAGTGGATTTTATGATGGAGTATTTTTATTGTTATTTTAAAAGTAAATTTTTTGCTTATTTAATGCTACTAAGTTGTGTTACTTGAAAAAATGGAAACTTTTTCTTATCTTATTAATCTCTTTCTCTTGCTGCGTCGAATTCTATCACAAGTCACAATCAATTAATATATTTAATTACAAATATATATTTTGTATTTATATTAATCAGAAAAATGAAGAATAGATGTATTTTAAAAAATTTAAACTATATATTATATAAGAAAATATATATATAGAACATAAATTAAAATATTATTCCATTAAATGTAGTGCTTTTCATAGATTTTATTGTAATATATTAGATATGGACTGCATTTAGGCTTGGTGGAGAATCAATTTAATCTTTATCTCAAGAGGACTCAGAATCGTAGTTTCTAAGGACTTGTATCAAATCTACTTTAGTACCAAAACAGGTCTTTTCAGTGCTTGTGCTTTTTTAATATTTTAATATAAATGAGAATTTTTATACAATCAAAAACCCCATATTTGATTATAACTACGTGATAAAATACTAGTTATCAAACCATAAAAATGAAATAGAAATAAACACAGAATATAATATTAGGTATTAGATACCTTAGATACAGAATGGCAAAAAACTAAAAACTAATTTAAATACCTAAAATTGCATATAAACTTAATAATTATCTCAAAACAGTCTCACTTAAGAGTTTAATAAAAGCAGAAAAACACTCTTAGTAAACTTCATAATGATATAAAATTTAATATTAAATAAAAATAAATGGGACATGATAAATTGTTGCTAAAAATTTTTATTATTAATCCAAATATATTGCTTCTCAATAATTTTATTTTAAACTCAGATATTGAAAAAGGCTGTAGCAATGAATTTAAGCTTTAATCAAATAACTAAACTAATGTAAAGCGTATCTCCTTCCCTCACACATGAAAGAAGTTTAAAAATAAGGAACTAAATTTAAAATCAAATTTGATTCACTCGACTAAGAAAAATCCATAAGAATAATAAGCTTAGAAGTTGACTTAAAATAAAATGTAGTCATGTTTCTTCAATTAAAATCAATTAAATTTGGGGTTATTAGTTGGAAATTTTTGAATTTCTTTATACCTAGGTCTGAGTACTAAAATTAACTTGCTGCCCCTCTTATCTTTATATATATATATATATATATTATTGTCAAATTTATTATAAAAATTATTTTGTATTTTTTTATTTCAAACATTTCATAACAAAATTAAGAAGAAACGTTTACAAAGTTAAAAATCCTGAAGCAAGAAATAAAAAATTCTTTATAAAAATTTAGGGAATTACAGGATTCCCTAAATATTAGAGATAGAAACTTCTCAAAAGAGCAAACGTGATAAAATACTTAAAGTAAGTTCCCTAAACAGAGAAGTGCTTAAAGTTTGAAAATAAGCAACAGTAGATCAACCAGAGCTCATTTAAATGAGAGTGGTATCAACAATTTACTAGTAACTAGATTTTCAATTATATATAATTAAAAATTATATTTATTTAACTAAATTTTAACTTATACATCAAATTATAAATAAAATAATCCAATTCCCTATTTTTAAAATGTGGTACAAATCCAGCACAAAAAGAAAAAAATTCCATAAACAATAAAAAGTAGGAATTTGCAATTATTCTAAGACCCTGTAGATAAATTATAATTTAACAGTAGAGTAAAGGAAAACCATTAATCAAAGTAATTTTAATAAAGACTTCAATTTAAATAGCTATATTAAATCTTATTATTTAATTATAATATTAATTATAGGAAATTAACGATGAAAAGAATTAAAAAACAAAATATGTAGAATCATTAATCAAATAGTAATCTGAGAATAGTTTTCTAGAGTGAAATTTGAATATTATGATACCAGATAGATCACAAAGTCCGAATAGTAAGTCTGGAGGAGCAAGTGATTTCTTTTAAACTCTAAGTATTGAATAACACTTATTAAAGGACAGCACTTTGTAACGGTTAAATGGCTTATTATATAGATCATGTTTACTATTCTTAATGAATTATATATTATGGGGTCATAAAAATAAGTAGATTATTTATTTATGAAAAACTCTTTAATCTACATTTAAATATAAATAAAAATGGCTGGGTTGTAAAATTAACTTAACTTAACAACACAGAAGGAACTAGAAATACAACAAAAAACTTTTAAATTTAAAGAAACATATACTTCCAGAAGTTCTCAAAAACTGCTTTTGTTTAAGGCAGTAGCTTTACCAAAAATCTAAATGCTCATTAATTTTTCCAGCCTCTGATTCTAATAATTTAACATAATGTATTTAGCTTTTCACTTATTTAAAACGTTTTTTTTTATTTGAAACTTTTATCTATGATCGACAGAACAAACGTAGCAAAGGAAATTTAACCAGTATTAAAAAAGCAATAATCTTCTCAAAAACAGTCAAGATATCCAATTGCAAACAAAAGGTACACAAGCAGCAGCTTTATCAAAATTAAACTAAAACCGTCTCTTAGAAGTTTTATAGAATTAATCTATGTCAAACATGACACTCACCACTTAACTACAAGTGAAAAAAAGGGAAGATGGATCATTAAGTAGTGGTAGATAGATTACTTGAAACCTTAGTAAATTACTAGAAATTATGAGTCACTCACCTAAGCCAAGTAAATTAGGAAAAGTCAGATTATTAATAATGTCAAAAATAGCTATTGTAGAAGGAGCGCAAATAAAACTGTTTTAAAGAGCTTTTAAAACTAATTAAATGATGATCTTGTTGTAAATTAAATGATTAAAAAATGTATATTTAAAATCAATGAAGGTGTTAATTATTTATTTTTAAACTTAAAAAAATGGAATATAAAGTGGATAAATCAGTTTTTATTCATATAAATTTCCACCAATTTACTAATAAATTCGAGATTTTTTTAAAACAAATTAATATAAATTTATCTAATATAGCAATAATGCCCATCATCACTAATCCTTACAGCAATCTTTCACAAGCTTATTTGGCCTATAATTTTCTAATGACTCGCCCAAGCACCACCAATAATGCATAAATCAAAACTTCAATTCAACATAGACAAACTTTTATCATCCTAAATCTGTCATTAAAAACTAGACTTACAATAATCAGCATTTAGAGAATATTAAAGTCCAAAGTTAAAATAAAAAATTAATGAGTCAACCAGTTTCGTCCACGAATGATTAGTTTAAGATTAAGATAAATATTTAATAATCTTTTGTACCATGTGCATATAATTCTTACGTATTTTATGAAGAATCAATGAAACCCATCGATTTAAAGAGTCCAATCCTCCAATATAGGATCTAGACCTACTTCATCTAAGCGAATTGCAAGTAGTAAATTATCCCAATAAAACAAGTTTACCGACTCCATGCCAAATAGAGCAGTGAGTTAGGATGCTATAGATGCTAAATATCATACAAATTCATTGCAATTTGAATACTTTCAAACTCAGTAAAACTTAACGGCCACTTGCATTAATCTGGTTTCATGAATTAAATCGCCAGTACTAATCAACAAGAGTAAATTAATATAATTATATAGATTTCTTATGACTGTCTAAGCATATAACTTTACTGTATAAATAAAAAAAAGAAAATAGAAATTAATTATTTATAGAATTCTTTAAGGCACCAGTGATGGTATAAATTTATGCGCTAAAGGGATCAAAGTAAGATGGGCAAAATAAAAAGAAGCAAAATTATACTATTAATACTAAATCAATAACAATCAGTGGGTCAGTTGAGCCTCTACTTTTAAGCTCATAGAGACAGTAACTTACAATTAAGCATATAAACATTCTAATAAAGTTATAATTAGAATTGCTAGTTAAAATCTTTAAATAATATCTACCCATTTACTAACAATTATAATTTAGAGAAATTGTTATTATAATAATTAAATATAATATATAGAATATAAAATTCTTTCAACCAGGAATTAAAGAGCAACAAAATAAAAATAATTAGTCTTAAGTTTAAGTCAATAATTTAAATAGTTAAATCGTACAAAGTGAGAGAATCAACAAATATAATAATCAAGACATTACTCTGACTCACCACATTAAAAATTAACAATTTTTCATGCAACTTAACCTAACTTATCTAAAATTTAAAAGATAAATTATTACACAATATTATTTAATAGATATTCATAATTAAAAATTTTCAATTCAATTTTAATATCTTAACTACATCACATTAATAGGCTCAAAATTAATTTATAAAAACTTAAGCTTCAACATACTTCCAAAACCCTCAAAATTACTTATTAAGTGCTAAGTTACTATAAAAATAATCATAGTAATTATTTATTATATATTTTCAATTAATAAACAATCAGAAGAAAAAACTAACAGTAATAAAATAATCAAATCCCAAAATCTAATAATAATAATAATTAAAATTTGCTAACATCGAATTGGGATTTTGTTCGAAAAATAATGGAGTTATCAATAAATATTTTGTAAAATTTTAGAAATCTTAATATATATTTTATTGCTGTTTAAATAAACATCAATACTCTAACACCTGTATATTAAAATAACTGGCACACTTAAGTTGACATAAATCCACAAAATACTTAAAAAATAAAATAAATAAATTATTAAAGATTTTATTAAAACTCAAAATACTTTTGTTGCGAATATTTTACTGCCAAGAATTAAATCATCCAAGACCCTGAATAATCCTTTTAAAAAGCAAACAATTAAAAAAGACCTAAAATGATGTGATGTTTAATCCTCAAGTTACACTTAGATAAGCCTAAGACTAGTTTAATTTTATATAATGATATATAAATTATTATAATTAAATCATCATAATCTTAATATTCCAAACTAAATTGTAAGAATATTAAATAATATTGAAGTGTCACCCATCAACAGATTTAAGCAGTAATATTTATGAAAATTAAATATAATTACTAGGTCTTATTTACCAATTCATTCAATTAAAACACGAAGCATCCTGGTAGTAGTGTAATCTAAATCATTAATATCCAAGAAGCTGAGTAATATTAGTAAAATAACACTTTACAATAAAATCAGTAGATATTGTTTTAGAGGAATTCACCAAGTGAAAAGTATAAATAATGAAGTTAGTGGAGCTACTGAAGACGAAATTTTCTCTCAATATTCTAAAAATCATAATATCTTTAAAATGCCCCTCCCTTCCCTTTGATTCCCTTAAATAGTCAATACAAACGTCTAATAAACATTAAATACCTAGTAAATCTTTTTCTAAACCATACAACCTAATCATCACCAAACAAAGTACTTCGAGAAGCAAGATAGCAGCGCTCAGTAGTTGATGCATTTGAATGTGGAAATCCGTGATGAGGAACACCAGTTGAAAATTAGAAAAGAGAGGAGAAACAGGGGCAAAAATTTCATGTTCAAAAGTCAAGTTAAGTGCCAACCTATCACATAGGCAATATTTATTTAAAAATAATTTTTATTAATAAAATTTATGAAATATATATTCATGTTAAAAAATAAATATAATAGGATAAGGAGCTTAGAGCATCAATGAAAATTTAAGAAATTGAGCAATAAATGACAAGAATTCTAGATGAAGTATATGAAAGTTATATTGAAAATAATACGGGTTTTTATTAATAAGAAATTAATCGCGGAAAATTAGAGACCTCTCTCCAAGTATTAAATTTATATTATTCCCATTTTATAATTAAAAATATCGGGTAGTACCTATCTCACACTCCCCACCTGAATATATATGATTTTATGAATATTTATTTGACAGAATCAGCTAATACTTATAATTTTGAACTTTTAACATAATTAATAATATTTTTATGCAACACATACCCAACCAAAACCATTCACCATTGTAGTAATTGTTAAATCAAGAAACATAAATTTTAACAATTGCAAAAGATCCATTAGAAACAATATATTTTTTAAGATAAATTGGAATCCTTTAAGATACTGTAATTTGTGAAAACTGCAATTAATAAATGAATCATTAAAAGAAAGTGAGAGTGGACAATCCAGATGATTATGTTTTAAGATGTAGCAGACCAAATAGATGCTAGAGAGCAATTCAAAAATCATTTACTTCACCATTATTTAATACACGCAGATAGTCTTTAAGATTATGGATGATTTTAGCTTTACACTATTTTCCAACTGGTGCCAATTCTTCTTAAATATTTAATAAATTAATAAGGAATGGTTATGAAATAGATTATGATACAATCAGATTAATATATTAAGATATTAGAGAGATTGTTTCTTACTTTTGGCAAGAGAAACAAGATAATGTATTTTTAAGCGGAGACATTGAAGTTGATGAGTCAATGTTTACTCATAGAAGACTATTATTTTACGAAAATTATATTCAAAATATTCGTTTACATCAAAGATAAGTATGGATATTTGGATTAATTGATAGAGATTCTAAAAATGCATTGGTATATGTTGTTCCTAATAGAACAGCCTTAACATTACAAAATATATTGGAAGATAAAATATAAGGTTCTAGTTTAATTCATCATGATGGAGCAAGATTTTACTAAAAAATTGATGATAGAAGTTTAGGACTTTTTCATTAAAGATACATACATGAAGGAAGAAGTAGAAGATAAAATATGAATATACCCTAAAACAGAAGAGGAACAAATTAAGTTGAATCACTTTGGAATTTATTAAAAAGATATATAACAAGAATCTATAACTAACTACCTGATACTAACATTGATAATTATTTGTATGAAGCAATGTGGAGGCGAGAAGTAAAGAGATTTAATTAAAATCCAATTGATTATATGATAGAAACAATTCAATGGTGTTTGGATAATCATATTATTTGATAATTATTAATATTTCTTAACTTTTATAAATTGTATTAATAATATTAATGATAAAATTATATAAATTAAGGTGGGGGGTGTGAGACAGGTACCCCCCAAAATATCGAATTGTTAAACTTATTCTGAATAAATCAATCTATTTTTATTAATATTTATATCATTTCCAAATACTTATAAATTTCTGAAGGCTTTGGATAAATTAATAAATACTGATAAATCATCAAATAACTCCTCAATTCGCATTAAAGCCTAAAGACTATTCACTAAGATTTTTTTTTAATTCAATGGCACCTTAAAATAAAAATTACTGTTGAAATTATAGGAATACGCTTAGTTGAAACAACAGTTACAACTTTTATTGTTGTTGTAACAATAAACTAAAAGCGATAAAAATGAGAGTAATTCTTAATATATTTTAATTAATATTGGCATTGTATGAAATGAATCAAATTATTTTATGCTATATTATTGAAAATAAATAATTTATTAATTATTATTTAGTAGTTGTAGGAACTCAAATTCAAAATTATAATAAAAATTTGCATAACTATAAGAAGATTAGAATGACATGGAGAGTAACTAGCAGGAATGTAGTTTTCATATTTAAACAGTAACCACCTAGTATGATGAAAGAGGTGATTAATTTTAGAGATTTGAGATTTACTTGGACAATCATAGGAGGAAATATAATAAAATGATTTTAATTGTTTTAAATAATTATTTACCCACAGTTTTATCAATCCAAATTAAAAAATTATCTAATTTTGATATTTAAAAACAGGAAAAAAGTTCGCTTAATATTCAATAAATATATATATTTTAATTGAAAACATTAAATTAAAATTATACTTTTCAAGTATAGCATGAAGCAAGCAACTTTAGGTGGGACAGACAACATCAAGTAATCTGTGATATTTTAAACATACACTCTAAATTTCATAAATTTCAAAAAATCAAGCTCTCTTTGATTTACTTTTATTTTTAATTAAAAATTAATAGGCAAAATATAGATCTTTAATTTATTTTTATTCATAATCCAAAACTATTAGAATTTCACTCTATAAATTTGATAAAATTAGATTATTAGTAGGTGAGTGTCAATGAAAACATAGGATAAAAGCAAGTAGCGAAGGAGATGTAAGAGAAGTTCAATTTTGACAAGTATTGCGAACATTAGCTTATGTTTTTCTTATTTAATTAATTGGAATTGAGATTCTTAATAATTATTAAATTTATTCTTATATATTATTATAAAAATTTAGCACTCAACCTCGACATTCTTTGTCTATTAACTATTAATTTTCAATATTTTTTATATAATAAAATAGGATTTCCTATCTCTGAAGTGTTACTTTGTAATCATTATCAGATAAGAAAGAAAACAAGCTTAAAAGAGTGCTAAACTTAGTAAAAAATTGCGTATTATTTTGAGATTCATTAAAAATCATTTAAATAACATAAGCCCGAAATAATTGTAATCTAATTATATTTCAAGTACTATTGATTAATTTCCTTGATTTTACTATAATATTTTTTCTAGATATATTTTATTGGCTATCTTTTTAATTTGTATTTAATCTAAATTGGAGAAATTGAATGGTTGGAACTTAAAGTAATTAAGTCCTGGCAATTTCTCCACTAAATGAGCAGTTTTCATTTTCGTTGAAAGATCTAAAAACTTGCAAGAAACCGTTATTATGACAGTTAAAGAATTGATCCATAGATATCACTTTTACAATGTTTTATTTTATAATTAAAGTTCTTTACTATAATTATAAAATGGAGTACTGAAATTCAATGCTAAAGAAGACAGTAGCATCAATCATAGAGAATGAATACGGTCAGAAAAAGCTTGCGAGTGACAGGGAACGGAATCACTGAAAGTGAATTCTAACTCCATAGTGATAAAAATTCATAAATATAAAGTTAATAAAGCATTTTAATTTAATTTTGTTAAAGTTAATAAATAATCAAACGATATCAACAACATCTTAAGCTTTCAGTAAATTAAAATTAATGGGGTTTATAGATTTCATTTTGATCCTTGTTTAGCTCGAATCAATCTATCTGATAGCAGTTTCGTACATGCAACTGTAAAAAAAAGAACAATATAAATATATTATCAACCCAAATAAATCCTATTTTTTAAGATAGTTATTTTTATAAAACTTTATTTGTTAATTAGAGAATTCCATTTAAATTTAAATCGCCTAAAAAAAGATTAAGTTTTATATTTGGACTTACCAATTATTAAATTTTTTGATAATTTAAAGATAAAATATATTTCAGTTAACTTAATTTGGTGGAAAATTTATCTTCACTCTATTTTCTTATTAACTTAAAATAATAATTAAAAATATTGTAATATTAAATTAGAAAGTTAATTGCTAGGTGAGGTACTAATCTCACTTAGGACTTTCTAATTGAGCTATCTACTACATTAAGGACTATCGAGGGCAGGTAGAGGGTTTCTGGGCGTAACGCATGAGGGACCAGTCGGTGGGGTTCAATCTGTCAGATATTCACTCCTCGAGTGTGCTGGATCCTAATATTTCCCTGCATAGATGAGTCTACTGACTTGAGTTTAGTTTCCTAGGTAATAGGGAGCAGGATGAAGATACGCTCTGCCTTCAAAAGTGAGAAGACGAAAACCATTGAAGACAACGAGAAGGATTTTTCTCCCACATCGGGTTAGGGTACTGAAGCTACCACAGCGAAAGGACAGGGATTACGTTTCCCATCAGCAGTGGGACCGGTAAGCGTTTTTCTCCACGCCCTATCATCCCATCGGATTTCTAGAGCTTTGTTGTTCAGGTTATGCTGGCAACATCATGATTAAGGAAGAAACTAGGTGGATAGCGGAAGTGGTTTTTTTCGGAGTATTCTAATTCAAGACTACCACGTCACGGAATTGCCACGTCAACTCACTCAGATACGTCTACGTCTCGACTAAGATTGATGGTTTGATTTTAATACTAACTAGTGAATGATAAATTTATTTGATTCTTAAATCATTAACTATTACTAATAACATAAAATTAGAATTTTTTTTATAGAGTACTAATGGACTTTAACCTTAGAAAAGTTCATTTGTTATTTATGCCTCTTTGTGTTTTATTAAATTTTTTTTACTAAAAATTACTAAAATTAATCTAAATATTACTTTAGATAGCTATATTAGTCATATTTAGCAGTATTAACCAATCAATTATATGAGGTAGAAGTTCCTTTTAACAAAGTAAATTAAAACATTAAAAATTATTTATTTTTTATGCTTCTAAATTACAAGATTAGATATATCTTTGTATCATATTAATTCTATCATTTTTATCCTCTGCAAAACACCCTTGAGTTTAATTTATATTAAAAAAATTTTTATTATCCATTTTAATAAATCTGAATCGATTTATGCAACTATATATTATTTAATTATAAAAATCGGAGAAAAATAAGTAGGTTGTTATAATTAATCAAGAATATTAATTAATTGAAATTGAAGATGAATGAAATAGAACTCTATAAACTATAAAAATAATATGCCTATTAATATTTCGTGATAATTAGTATTAATAGAACTCATGAGCTTTTGCTACTGTCAAATAAACTTCCTCATTATTAAAGATACCTGAAAAGACAATATAGACAATAAAACAAAGAATTAAAGGAAAAAAATAGCTATAATAAAATTAAAGGAAATAAATAAACTTTACAGATTAATAATTGGCTTATCTAATTTCTAAAGATACTTTCAAGGAATAGATGCTTCTGTCTTTAAAATAAAGAACAATAATTTTCCATAGACAGTTTCAAGAATAAAAACTATCAGTAACTACTTTACACAAAATTTATAAAAGTCATGGGATTAGTTTTTAGGAATCTAGGACTGACTATAGTTTGACAGAACATAAAAGAAAACTAATAAAATAAGATTTATTAAGTGTTTAAGACAAACTAACTGAAATCATTAGTAACAAATAGAATATTGTCTATTATTTAAAGCTCATATAATAACTTATAAAACTTGGGCCCATAAATACACTAATTAGACACTATTTAAGGAAGGTACTAAATTGGAAACATTGGCTGCAGTGGTTATCATTAGCTTTAAGTTTGGACTTGAAGGATTCAGAGTTGTGCAAAAGTCAATTAAGATTGATGATCTTTTACAAGTAATTCAAGAATTAAATGCAAACTATGAATCAAAGCCTTTGACTATATTTCTTGATAATCTAAGAGCTCATCACTCCAAGATATTCAAATAACAGGTTGAAGCTAATGGGTGGCAACTCTTATTTAATGCACCTTACTCCTCAAAGTACATTTGTATAGAGAATGTTTTTTCAAGAGTCAAAGGGTATATAAAATATAGTTAATTAAGCATTAGTTTAAAATCATAAATAAACAAAACTTTTTATCAGTTGTAAAATCAATTTAGTCAATTGACATAAATGATTGTCAGATGAGTGAAAAACATTGTTTAAGTTCACTTAAATAAAACTGATAAGTTTATTTAAAGTTAAGTTAATTAATTAAAAATTAAGCATGCATAAATATTTATATCACTAATTCATTTGCATTCTTTTTGCTGGAGGGCTCCTCATTATCGTGTTGTGTTGTCTTCTCTTGTGACATATTCATTTTTGTTTACCTCATTTAGTTGTTGTTGCTCAAATCGACAGTGTTAGGGATCTCATAGCGCTTTCGTTTTTTCTGCTGCTTTCGACCTAATGTCTTTATTTTGAGCATTGAAAGTGCTTTCCAATTCTTTTCTATAAAGACATAATTATCTATGTTATCTTGCTTGAAAAGTGAGGGACAGACTATATTTCCCTTAAAAACTCTTCACTTATCTAAATTGACTTCCCTTTTTATTCTTCATCGAGGATCGTATTTCTGGCCGCCTACTGCGACATAATTATTTATGTCAACCATTCATTTTTGATTGTTCCCAGGACTTTAAAGAAAAAATATTTGTCTGGAAGATCCTTGACCTCATCATATATACCCAAGTACCTGCTGAGCACTTAATCTTGCTTGACATATTTGAATATGTTCGTAGTTTATATGAGGGCAGATGGTATCCCACTAACATGGTTAAGCAAAGATGATTTACTTGAATATTTTAAGTAGTTGTACCAATCCTGCTTGGTATTCAGGCTTTCGTCTAAGACCCTTGAATTATGTTCACGATATTTTGCGAAGACTCCATTTGAATTTTATTTATGTTCCTATTATTTAATAAGGTTAATGTTAGGCTATTAATAAAGGAGTGATATTTTGATAAAACTGATTTCAATTAGATTAACAAATATAAAGACATAAATAAACTAATTTTATTGGTTTAAAATTTAATAGTATACGTAATTAAACTCCTTAATGAACTGCAAACAATCCTAACGTAATTAGTTTGAAATTTTATAGTTTAATTATTATCTTATATAGCGTTAGCTATTTGATATAAAATATAATGTTTTAACATAATTATATATTAAAGCTTAATTTTAATTTATTTATGTTCATTAAAATTTATGGATTCTCCCATTTTTTTAAAGGAATCTCCCACAAGTTTTATATATAAATTTTAGACTTTTTTCAGGATTCGCCCAAATCCTTTTCATTGATCTCCCAGCAAACATAATTATTTATGTCAATATTTGTAAAATTATTAGTAAATAAATTAAGCCCTCAACTTTTTGATTCTTTAATATTAAATTAGGTCTATTAAATTAAGTATATATTAAATAAATATGAGGAATGACTCATAAAGTTTATCGTCTCTAAATGTGTGTGTAGTGACGAAAGTAATTTGAGTGATAGAGCCGATAAAATTAATTCAAATGCAATCAATTAAAGTTAACTAAGCTAAGATTAAATTGGGAAGCAAATAAAAAAGGGAGACGGAGAATACGCCTAATACTATATTAAGTGGTAAGTGAGGAGATCATTAAAAGCCAAGAATAAAACCAAGTAACCCAGAACTCTTGTAGAATGTTTGTGATGTTCGCTTGTCTATACACCCCTTGAGCTTAAGAGGCATAAGCTGGTACATGAGAGAGAAAATGGGAAGTTTATTTATTTAAAGCTTGGAGCAAAATATACTTGCCTTATTTGTTACAAAGAACTTGTCAAAATCCCATTTCTCATCAAAATTAAGACTTTTCATTCACTTAAGTTAACATTAAGAACATGAAAATTTGACTGCTGGTTATTCAAAACTAGTAAGCTTTTGTATTTTTTAAACTTTTAGACACTTAATTAAATCATAAAAGCAGAGCAAACTTTAGAACATAAGAATCTTGGAGCAGCGATGGTGAAGAATCTAAAGGATAAACTTTAAACTAAAGAGACTTAAATAAAAAATAATTGATGATTTTCCTCAATTATCTAGTGAAAGCATACAAATAATAGAAACTAATGTTCATAGTAAATCAATGCAGGTAATTGGCATTGCTTAAAATGTTAGAAGGACCTTCAAAGTATAATTAATTGCCTCTGTTAAACATGAAATCGCGATGGTCCTAGAGATTTCAAGTTAAGCTAAATTACTTTGTTTTGATAAAAATCAATTTGATTCAATTGAAGGTGATATATTAACACTAAAGTTTAAGAAGCTAAACAAAGTTCAAAATTACACACAATACTTTTGGAACTAGTATAAAATCATGCTACATATTCGAGAATAGTAATAGTATTTTAAGGATAAAATTTAAGGTATAATGTTTGATGAAGAGGCGATTTATGTTAAAAGATTAACTTTCGACAGTTCTTTGGAATAAATAATGAATACTAAACTTTCTTAAAAATAAATTTAACAGTACCTACTAATTACAATTGATGCTTTAAATGAAATTCACTCACTTTGAATTGTACACAGGTTTTAACCCTTTAAAATATAAAGTTTAGATTAGGGGAAATCTAATAACCATTCTTGACAAATTACAGTTACTCTTCATTCATTGGGTAAAAATCATTATCGTCTACAATTCCATTAACCTGCTATCAACATTTTGTAGACTTGAAAGAAATGGAAGACAGCGACATTAGATAGGATACCTACTCTTTAATAGTGATAGAAATTCAAATGAAGTTAGGGAAGAAATTTACAGATTTATAATAAACAACAAACTTCTTTAGAGAAATGGCAACATTTCTCAGAAAGGGAAAAACTTTTGAAAATTATAGTGTTAATATACCGGATTATAATTGTACTGATTTTAATTGGGTTCCATCTTTGAAATGTCTGAGTAGAATAGTCAAATAGTATTTTTTAAAAAAAATTTTAATTAATTATAACAACCTACTTATTTTTCTCCCATTTTTATTAATCACAGGATTGTTTCGGAATTATAATCACAAGCTCTAACAATAGGATTGCAAAATTTTGGCAGTTAATATTTTTTTATCACAAACTAAGAATTTTTGGGGTTTAAATTTTAATAGAAGTTGTTGATGAAGGAGGATATAAATGTCATAAATTTAATTTATAAGTTTAATAAGACTTAAAAGAAACATATATTTAAAATAGATGCTATTTAGTTTACATATCAATATTTTTAATAGTAATTAATCAATTACAATAAAAAATTATTATTTCAATCTAATATTCGAATTATATTAGCATCAGCTGTATTTTAATTATTATATTTATAATTTATAGTTAGTTAAAAAAAGAAAATTAATTATAGTTTAAATTTATTTATAGAATGAGGCTTTTTAATAAAATAATCAATAAGTTTACAATAGATTTATAATCAATATTTTCTTGGTAAATAAGTTTTAATTTAATTTTTTAAAAAAATTAAATAGGAACCATCCCATTAAATATTGATTTAAATTATAAATCTAAATGTGTAACTTGCTCATGGTCTTTTTCATAGATGTTAATTGTATTATTCTTTTTGAATTAGCTAATACTTAAATTTCTGCTTCTTTTTATTAAAATAATTTATACAATAATAAATAAAAAATTTTTTAATGGGGATTACCTGTCTCATCTCCACACTTTTTTATAGTAGATATTTATTATAAAAACTTAAAATATTGGCAAATTATAATATTAATTTCAAATTTTAATCTTTATAATTATTAAAATGGAAGAATTTAAAAATCAATCTTCAGATATCATTGCTCTAACTACATGTTTAGAATAGGAAAACATTGCTAAGAATCCATATCAAACTATAATTTTTTAAAAAAAACATAGGAATAATTTTCAATTATATTGTGAAAATTGAAACTTTATAATGGATTAAAAGAAAAGGAACAGATTTGATAATCAAGATGGATATGTATTTAGATGCTCCACAAGATCTTATAATACTATAAAATTAATTCAAAATTTTTAATACCTTTTTATTATTTTACAAAAGGAATTAATACTTCAATGATTTTACGAAATGCTTTCAAGAAATGGAATACAATAGAGTATGAAACTGTTCGGACTATTTATAAAGATTTTAGAGAAATTGCATCAATATTTTTTCTTAAAAAATAAATATATTCTAGACTTTCAAGAGATATAAAAATAGACAAATCTATGTTTACGCAGAGACGTCTTACTATTTAATGATAATGATATATAGATTAATATGAGATTACATTATAGATAAGTATGGATCTTTGGTTTAAATTGATAGAGAGAAGCATTAAATATGCCTAAGTGTTTGTCGTATCAGATAGAAGAGCCAATACTTTATCTACAATTCTAGAAGATCAAGTAGAAGTAGGTAGTATAATTCAATAAGATGTAGCAAGATTTTATTCTAGTATATTGTACAGAGAATTAGGATTTTTTTACTAAAGAATTGTGCATGAAAGACAATCTCGAATTAATATTACTAAAATACATAAAATTGGGTAAATTAATATAAATTCAAATAAAAGAAAGATTAGTATAATATATAACAGTCATACTTTGATATTAGATAAATTTAATTTAATGTACAGTTTTAAAATACTAAGAAATCTGAATGTACAATTGTCTATTGTACAATTAATTCCTGTATAAATTGCCCTATAAAATGAACAAAAAGTCAATGTACAAATCCTAAAATTGTACACGAAAATGTGCAGGAAAGATCAGTGTATTAGTGCTTAAAAGTACAAAAAAGCAAGCAATGTACAATAGACAATAGACAATTCGGGTTTTATGATATACTTGAGAATCGTACAAAAAGCAAAACCCGATTAGTGTTTAACCGAAGATGTGATGTATAATGTGATTTAAGTTTTGATTAATTATTAAGCGCTGGGTACTAATGTCTAAACCGGGTAATCTGAAGCACTGCATCTCCCTCGCGCCGAAGCCACTCTCTGTCTTTCCCGTCACTTCATTAGACTGCACTCTACCGTATCGTGCCTGATCTTGATCGTCCGCGTCACTAGTGCAAAAACCGGTAACTGAAACTTACTGTGTACATGACTCTGAGAGAGTAAGAGATGAATACTGCGAAATGTGGAACTTGAATCATGGAGGAACTAATGTACCCTGCATCAAAGAGGCACTAGTGACGCGGACGATCAAGATCAGGCACGATACGGTAGAGTGCAGTCTAATGAAGTGACGGGAAAGACAGAGAGTGGCTTCGGCGCGAGGGAGATGCAGTGCTTCAGATTTCCCGGTTTAGACATTAGTACCCAGCGCTTAATAATTAATCAAAACTTAAATCACATTATACATCACATCTTCGGTAAAACACTAATCGGGTTTTGCTTTTTGTACAATTCTCAAGTATATCATAAAACCCGAATTGTCTATTGTCTATTGTACATTGCTTGCTGTTTGTGTACTTTTAAGCACTAATACACTGATCTTTCCTGCACATTTCGTGTACAATTTTAGGATTTGTACATTGAATTTTTGTTCATTTTATAGGGCATTATACAGGAATTAATTGTACAATAGACAATTGTACATTCAGATTTCTTAGTATTTTAAAACTGTACATTAAATTAAATTTATCTAATATCAAAGTATGACTGTTATATATTATACTAATCTTTCTTTTATTTGAATTTATATTAATTTACCCAATTTTATGTATTTTAGTAATAATAAATAATTATGATCATAATAAATTGAGATATTTGTGATGAGAAAAAGAAACCCAAAATGTTAACTTATTTTAATTGGCCAAAAGTCATCCTCACAATCGTCATCACCAAATTGCTTACTAAATTTGGCTTTGTGATTAACCGTAACCTTTTAGTTGGCTTGCCCTCCGATTTAAGGCAATGTCTTACTATTAAATTTTCTAAAATTAGAATCATTTTCATCTCAATCATCATCTCCATCATAGATGTTCTGCATATTAGTAGGAGCAATTTTTATCTTTTGGTAGACTGGAGGAGGCAGACAACTTGTTTTTTAGTGAATCCTAACAAGGGTGGGTTCAGTTTTTATGGGCTCATATTCATTTTTGGGGTGCTAAGTATGCAAAGGTGGTTGGTTTTTACTTAGATTACCATCATCACTCTCGTCTTCATTGCTTGATTAATTGTCATCAACTGAAAAAGTTGTCAAACTTGCTCTTCTTTTTCTTTTTTTATCCTTCTTCTTTGCTGATTGGGTGTTGCTTAACATAGTCGGAGGAGATTTATGAGTCTATTAATAATCATTAGATGGAATGATAGTGTCATAGTAGATATTGTAGGCGTTGTTATTTCCTCCATAACTCTATACACAGCAGATGGCTTGTTATCAAATTTTGAACTTAATTTATTGACGAAAGATCGATTAGCTCCATAAATGATTGCATAAATAATTCTTTTCTCTCCAATTCCACACGGCTTTCTCTATTTCTAGCTTTAAAAGCTTCTTCTTTTTCACATCTTCTGCGCTCAATCTCTTCTTATTGCTTTTCTTTTTTTAATCAAGCATTTACTCCATAGTTTAGCCCCTAAAGTAAAGTGCTCCTAAATTCAAATTCTTAGCGATATCCTTAACTGAAGTCCCTCAGTTGAAACATTTTTATTTCTCAAATCTTTGTTTTAAGCGGATAAGGTTTGGCTTAACTTTAGTTTTGAGGTTTCATCTGGTTAAGTGAAAGTTTATGGATTTGTTGTTTGAGGAAAACTACTGTTATATTCACTTTGTCTTGGTTAAGACATCTGATTGTACTCACTCTATAAGGCGTTTGATGGTTGAATGTTTTCGATTTTATTGTAGTTACTCTGTATGGGTTGAGGATCAATCTTATTGTAATCGCTTTATCTGGTTTGATTATTCATTGCATCGCAGTTATTGGTGTTATTATTTTAGTTGTCATCGATAGTCTGATTATATTCATTCCTACTTCCATATTAATTATACTGTTAACAATACTTGTTAGTATTGTTGGCATAATTATTGTACTTATTTGCGTTAGGGTTTTAATTAACTATATTTTATAATATTAAATTTATTTATGAATAAATAATGATATCAAGTAAGCCCTAACGAAAATCCTTAACAGAAGTTATTTTTGGATATCTACAATTATTTCCCAGAATTTGAGACTATATAATATCTATGTAAAATCAAATGAATAAGACAATCAACTTTAGAAAAGAGTGAAGCCTGCACACTAGTTTGGAGGAAACTTGAAACAATTCTATAAACAAGCTGTGCCTTAATAAGATAAGTTTTAAAATAACCAAGTTTTAAATAATTCGCTCTATTAATTAAGCCAGCTTACAATAGAAATTACATATTTAATAATATCTTTCGAGTAAGTTAGACTTTGAAATTGAAGTACCCTTTGTAACAAAAAAAGAAACACTAAATAGCAGAATGAGTTATCAAATATTTCATATTTAAAATAAATAAATCTCAAAATCAATCTGAAAGTGCTCAAAATAGCAGCAGTTAAATCACTCTTTAGAAGCTTTAAGACTTTAATAACTTAAAATAAACAGCTAACTTCTTAAAAGATCTTAAAAAATTTAGTGGCAGATCGAAACAAAATATATTAAGGGCGATCACTCATCGATTGAAGGTAAGTTAATTGATGAAGAAAGTAAACTAGGTTTCTAAAAGATGGTGAAATTAATATATGAGATTAATTCTAGGAAGAGCAGTATTAGTACAATTAAAAACTTTTACCTTCAGAGTCTCCTATTAAATTTGGCATCCATTAAAATACTCAACCTGGCTTATAGTAACAAAGGAAAAACCAGCAAATGTATAAATCAGTCCTTGCTAATGAAAATGGGTCGAATCACAACACAGTGACATGCATTTTCTAACGAAAAATCATTAACTTGCACCAAAACTCTAAGCCAATTAAATTAGTCTTAATTAGACAATAATGAAGTAATCTACTAGTTCAAATAATCTAAACCTAAAAAATGACTAGTGTATTACTCAATGAAAAATTGTGAAGCTTGAAACTAAAATAAAATAAATGAAGACTAAATGGGGTCAAGTCAAGATAGATATCTCAATTTAAATGATCTTGCAAGAAGTTAAACTTTTGATAAGCAATTTATGACCAGTTCTTCTTCCAGTTTCGCAACCATTTAATCGTTAAACTATAATCAGAATCAAGGGTACTCTTTTGATATTACAATACTTTTATTTTATTAATCTTCGAAATTTCTTTTACTCTTGATTGAATCATCTAAAGAACTATTCTTTTCTAGAGAAACCGGTACAAAATGCAACAATAAAGCAAAATGTGTCGGGAATGTTGTATAATAGAGAAGCTAGTTAAAAAACAAAAGTTAAAATAACACTGGAACTTTATTGTGAAAAATTTTATTAATACGCTAATTGAAATAGCAATAATTAAATTAAAACTGAATAAGCAATTTTATCAAATAATCCATTAATTAAATTAGAATATTGTATAATTTAGGTTAACAATATTTAAGGAGATTTCAAAACAAAAATAAAATAATTTCTTAAATTAAATATATGACAACTATAAAGAGTTCACTTCAATGCAATGATTTAGATAAAAGAAATAATAATAATTACAATAAAATTATATTGATAATAAAAATATTTAATACAGTAATTTGGCTGACAACAGAAGACCTAACTTCTTAAGGGATTTAACTAAAACATTTGAGGGGTATTATAGGGAAGAGTGGTGCTATCAATTCAATTCAATTACATTCAAGAATTATTATTATTTTCAGTTAGCAGTAGTGTATTTATTAGAAATAATTAAGAGAGATATTTGATACTAAATGACTTAAATTTTTTGTACTAATTAATTTTGTGAAATACTGCACTATTTTTTACATAAATAAGGAATCTTAGAATAAAAAAGGGAGCTGTAGTGGACTAAAATCTTAATTAAAGCCAAATATATAAACAGATTTTGATATATAATTTGCTTTAAACAAAAACCAACTCTATAAGGCAGTTCCCCTTCAATCTGCTTTAAATTATTTATAATTAATATAGCAACAACACCCAATGAGTAATTTTCAAATATTTAGTTTAACTAGAAAATATTATCTTAGAAAATTTCAATTCAACTGCTAATGTTATAAATTCTGGAACTTAGAAGTAAAATTTGGTTATTTATATTACTTTTATTAATTTTATTGTAGATTAGAATAAACATAAAATTATTGCAAGTATTTCTTCTAGTTTCTTCCTTAATATATTAAGAATCATGCTAGAACTTAAATTTAGGAATTAAGCAACTACAAGAATTTTTCTAAATAAATCAGATTATTATTAATAAAATTAAATTATTTAGAGTTTATTTAACATTTTCTTTTAAAAAAATTAACTTGACTGCATTAGTTTTTCTTTGAAGAGTTTGAGGATTTAAACGATAATCGTAGCAAAGTTCAATATGAACTGTCTTGTACTTAAGAAATAAGTTAGAAAAGAGTTTTTATTAAGAAAATACTATAAGTAAGAATTAATAGAGTTAAGATAAATTTATTTGATTTAGCTTCATTAATTTGAAAGAAGGAGCAGATAGAAGGAGAATTCAAATTTTAATACTTAAATTTAATATTTATTTTTATTTTTATGAAGACAATAGCAGATACCAGCCAAATTTAAACAAACAAATTATTTGAAATAGAAAACATTTAGCAAAAGATACTCAAATAAAAGGATTAGAAACTTAAGGAAATGAGTCTTATAGAAAAAAATCCACAAAAACACTCACATTAGTCTTTTCAATAAAAACTTGACTTAAATTATGTAAGAAATCAAGGATTAAACGACAAGTTCCTAGTTTGATAGATTCTTTTAAATAACTTTTTATCTTATTAAAGTTAAAATTACCAATTTTACTAATACTCCAAATAATAGTATATAAACAGTTAATTAACAAATTTTAAAATGTACAAATAGATGAGAATCAGAACAAAACTCAAAATAAAAACAATAGTGATTAATTTACAATGCCAAAATAAGTTACTCTCAAACGGTAACAAAAGACTTCGTTAATCACAGTTCTATAAAGATGAACATTTTATTGATACAAAAATAAGAATAAAAATAGTTTTTGGAATGCTCTCAAAATTTTCAGAAAAAAGATTCGATCAGTAATTCTAATAATCAAGAGTTGAATGATGAACCAATTATTGATCTGAATAAAAAAGAATTTTTTGAGTTAAGGAAAGATAAACTTAATTAGATTCAAGCGTCTTCCTACTTTAGAAACTCTTAACTTATTGTATTCCAGCTTCCAGCTGATTCTAGCTCTCCCTCATAACAGATTGACACAATTAAAACTAATAATCAATAAAAATTTTAATAAGAGTATCCAGGTTTTGAAATTACTAACAAGGCAAATCAGATTAGGTAAATTATTCAATGACAAAAAGCATCTCACAAAAAAAAAATAGCTGTTCAGGCAAATCACTAACTCATTTCATATTTATAACAGTTCAATCAATCTTTCAACACAACTTCTTAAAATGCATATCTCCCAAATCTGCAAATATACAAACAATAATCCTCATTTTTTGCTTTATATCCCTGTGACAGTTTGATTTTTAAAAAAAAATATTTTTAAATCGAATTTAAGCCACCAAAATTTCACATGATCGAAGTTGGCAATGAATTTATCATAATTTGCTCAATAAAAACAAATTAAATTAATAATATTTATATATGGACAAAAGAATGAAAGTTCAATTTTTCTCTCTTTCATTAAATTATTTTTAACTAATTACACTTACCCTTGATCCTTATTGTTTCCTCTGCTATTAAATTTTATTTTATTAACTGTTTATACGTGAGGTAAGTTTCTAGCCCCTCAAGATTTATTTTTATATGATATACTAATATTGAAAATTATTATTTAAATCAAATTTTTTTTTCTTTAATTATTCCATTATTACAGTATAATCCTCTTTCATTATGATTTAATAAAATACAGTTATGATATCTCGATCTTTCTATCTCTCTTTGCTTTAACTTTATTTAATACCTGAAAATTAACCCTTTTATAATTTATTAAATTTAAACTTCTAAGTATTACTCTTCTAAGTGAACCGACAGTCTAGCTGATCATTTTATCTCCGTTTTGCTGCGCACTAGACAACTCATACATTTCAGTTAACTATAGAAGCATATATTAACTTTGAGATTTCTAATTAATTAATCAAACCTTCTCAGCAATTGAAAATCTGGCTTAATCTAAATTTTTTAAAAAATAAATATTTTATTTAAAATTTTAATAGTAATATTAATTGATAAAAGAATATGAAAAATAAAGAGAAAGAAAAATAAATCATCGTTTTTTTATTATTATTCATTAGTTACAATAATTAATTAAATTTCTATAAACATAATCATGGATGAAACTGCTACAGCACCGAGACCAATTTTAAACCGACACTAAGCAACAAAGTTTTCTCATACCTCACTAATACTCAGTAAAACTACTCTTAGAATACTCAGATGTCACTAAGAATGCTGCTGATATACTTCTACTATGGTGGCATGAA
>ARYC01004795.1:0-28732 GCA_000711775.1 Oxytricha trifallax
ATTTAAGGGTCTTATCATTAATAAGATAGTCAATATGATGCTGCTAAAATTTTCGAGGTCTTTTAGGCTTAGAATTAAGCTGCTATCTCTTTAAATTCAATGCTAATAAACAGTGAGACCTCACAGTTGCAGGAGATTTATATAGTAGCTTTGCTATTGATGTATAATTAAGAATAGGTCTGAGTTGATAACCATATTAATCACATCCATAACGCAACTTAAACAATAAATCTATATACTCACTGTCATTAAGTGACCCCAAACCTCGCATATAATCACTAAAATACTAATATTTAAACATTAAACCACTACATAAACCCTATTAAAACCCTAATAAAGAATGCACTAATAGTCTACTTTTATCAATCAAAACGTCCAACTTCAAAAAAAAACTAAATAAAAACTGTGAAAAAGGGTTTTGGGGTTTTGACTGGTGTATTTATGCCAACTTTTATATATGAAATAGCAATTTATAGATTAGCAACTTAATTTGAATTTATGAATTAAGCATCACTCAAGATATGATTCTATTAAGGAGGCATCATCATATTGTTTTAATGATACATGTTCATCAAAGTAGGGTTAGGTTAGTAAAATTGCATACCTCCTTAAGTCATCATTCCTTAGTTTTACATTCCCATGCCAATATTCATTTAAGCTGGGTTAATGTAGGGATTTATCATATTCATTTGAGCAGCCATTTGATTGAGCTAATTAAGAGCAATTGCCTGTTGCTATAATTTCATAAACTTCATTATATCATGATTTGGGGTTCCAACAATCCCATCTCTTTTTGCTCTTTCAAGATGAGAATTCTCACGTTAATGAATGGGTCTCTTGTATTTGCAAACTGGCTCAGAACAGCAGTTTTTGCATCTTACTTAAGCTTTACCATAACTATAGTTGTAAGTACAGCACAATTTGCACCAACAAATCCATATTGGTGTAGAGTAAAGCATTGGAAATCCTATACCAAAAGCAATTCCCATGCCTATACTTACCCTTTCCTATTCTCTCTCGAACTCCTCTCTATAATCTGATTGTAGACGCCTCTTAGTTTTATTTCAAATAAAAAATCTTTTTAAGTATATAACGATTAAAACACATTAATAAATAGTTGCTCTTCTAAGGTTTTTTATCTTTAAGTAATTTTCATCAATTTAAGATGAGATGTGAACTTAGTTTCTATATCTACTACTATCGCCTGATTTAATTAACTCCATTTATTTTTGGATGTTAAATGGCTCATTTGTTAATCCAAAATTTAATGATGACTCTGTTTCACTATCTAAATTAAAACATTATACTATTTTTTTTCAAAATCTTTGAATTTTCTTAAAACTTACCTATTTAATCTAACTTAACAATAATAATCATAGAAAATAGTACCAACTTGACTATTAACCTATAATAGATCTATTATACAATATCAAAGATGTTTTTAAATTGAAATGTGTCAAAATTTCATTCGATTCTCATAAAAATAATATATTATAATATAAACGATTTATAATTTTATTTATATATAACTAATTTTAATAAATTAGTTTCATACTTTTTCAACATCTTGTTTTACTAAAGATTTTAATTAAAACAAAATTAAAATAACAAATTATAACCCTTTGAATCTATTTACTTAATTAATAAAACGTATATATAAATAATCGTATAATCAAGACTAAATAAGCTTTAGTTTATATATTATTTATGATTCAATTAAAAGTTATTATATTGCTTATAAATAAATTAAAATCAATTATGAAAAGCAAATATAAATAAATCTTCCAAAGAATTGCTCTAATTTTATATTTTTTTAATTAAAAAAACGAGTGATGGAACCTAGAGGAAAGTTAAAATTTTGATTTTCTTAAACATTTTGATAGAAATTAAAAATTATAAAATTTAAATTAATTTTATTCTAATTAACTAAAGTAGTTCCTACTGGGTCTTCTCTGATTACTTAATAAAACCTCGCCAGAAAGATTCATAAAATAACTTAAAAATTATTAAAATTTAGTTGTTAATTAAATCTTGAAAAGTATTTTTTATCATTTTTAAATATTTAATTCTTCTATATAAAGGTATTTTATTTAAGAGTAAGACATATTAATTCTCAACCAAAAACTTAACAGTGTAAAATTAAATGATTAGAGAAGACATCAGAGAAAATCTAATTTATTTATTAAATAGGGAATAGCTTGGTGTATTAAAATTAATATTCTTTTTTAATCAAAATATGTAGGAAAATCAATTTAAATTCATATCTTACCCATTCTTATATCATCATACAAATCAAATAATATATGATTTATAAACCAAAATTAATATGTCAAAAACATTTTATTATGTATTTTAATTAATAAATTAAAATAATTTATGAGGGAAGAAAAAATCAAAAAGTAATTAGTTTAAAAAATTAAATTTGACTATAAAATTTAGCAAACTTGAGAATATATTAAGAATAAATTTGACTCTATTTTATATCTAAATCTTGAAAATAGCAATAATGAACTTTAATTCTATCTTTGAAAGAATAAATTTAAACTCTAAACTAAGTACAAAATACAGGAAATTTATGATTGAATTAATATGAATGTAATTTAACAAAAATAGACTTGATAATAAAAACACCAAGAAATCTAAAATTAATTTACTCAAAATACTTTTGGCTTAAGTTGAAATAATAAATTTGCGTTAATATTCAAGTTAAACTAAATATTTTCATAATAATATAAAATATTGTTGACTTTGTGGATATTGTTAATTCAATTCATGAACTGAGGTGTTTAGGTTATATTCATAACTGTTTTTCATCAAAGTGGTATCTTAAGATTGCATGCCGTTTGTAACTTTATAATATTCTTTTTGAGTAAAAAATAATTCACAAAGTTAAAAAACTGTATACTTATTATAAACTGATTGTGGATTATTTATTTAGGCATCTGTCATGAGATGATTCTATTAGGTAGGCATCATATTGTTCTAATGTTGCATATCCATTTGAGTAGGGTTAACTTAATATTAATCTAGTATAATCGAAATGAGGAGATCGTTATAAAGAAATCAAAAATGCAATGAATTAAGATTATGATCATTTCAGAGTATAATAATGTTTTTTCAACTGTCGATATTATGAATTAAGATTAACTATTTTAATTATCAACTCTATATTACTAATCAAACATGGAGAATTCTAATTATTTATTTTCTTTCACTTTTCCTGATTAGTTTGTATTTTAGCGCAGTCTCAGCGATGTATCTGTAGTATTCTCCAACTTTTTTCTTAATTTTTTCTTAGATATCTTCACTATATCTTCAGGGTATCTTCATCGTATCTTCCTCAAAAAAATAAATGTCAAAAAATATTAAAATTAACAACAACAATAGCAATAGCAACAATAGTAACAACAATAATAACAGTAATTAAATCAAAATCAAGCATTGAGTCTGGGATTTTTTCTAAAAAATCCAAATTTTCTAGAATTGTTAGTTTGAAAATGTAGTTATTAAGATGACGATGAAGAATATGATGATGAAAACAACAAAAAGTTGATGAATTTAAAATTTTGAAATTCTCTGGGATTTCAACTAGATTTCATAATAATGCTTGATTTTGATTTAATTACTGTTATTATTGTTGTTACTATTGTTGCTATTGCTATTGTTGTTGTTAATTTTAATATTTTTTGACATTTATTTTTTTGAGGAAGATACGATGAAGATACCCTGAAGATATAGTGAAGATATCTAAGAAAAAATTAAGAAAAAAGTTGGAGAATACTACAGATACATCGCTGAGACTGCGCTAAAATACAAACTAATCAGGAAAAGTGAAAGAAAATAAATAATTAGAATTCTCCATGTTTGATTAGTAATATAGAGTTGATAATTAAAATAGTTAATCTTAATTCATAATATCGACAGTTGAAAAAACATTATTATACTCTGAAATGATCATAATCTTAATTCATTGCATTTTTGATTTCTTTATAACGATCTCCTCATTTCGATTATACTAGATTAATAAAGTTGCATACCTCCTTGCATCATCATACCTTAGTTAAACATTCCCATACCCATACCCTGGTTCATATAAGTTTGATTACTCTGTGCCATTTGATTCATATAATTAAGGTTGTTAGCTTATTATTGCATTTTCATAAACTTCATAATGTCTTGATTTGGTTCTCCAACTAGTCCATCTTTCTTGGCTCTTCGGTAATGAGAATTTTCATTGTCATGAAGTGGTCTCTTGTACTTGCATACTGGCTCTTTGCAGAAATTTTTGCATCTTAACTTAGGAGAACCAAAGCTGTAATTGTAGGTACAGCACAACTTGCCCCAACATATCCATAATGGTAAGGTCCAACAAGTAAATATAAGAGAAGCGAACACGATTCCTATTGACATTCCTACAATTTACGATTATCTCTGTCTCTCCTCAATATCATCAAATTCATCTAGTCGTCTCTAAGTTAATGTAAAAAGAATTCAACAATTATTCAGATGCAATTATTTGCTTATTAAAAGTTGCTCTTCTGAGATTCTTGATCTTCGAATCATCTTCATCAACAGAGATTGCGAAATTAACTTAATTTCTTGATCTGCTGCGATCAGATTGCTTGCTGGTCTCCATTTAGTTTTGAATATTAAATAGGGAGTGATTCGTTAGTCCAAAATTAATAGAGGAGTCGAGTTCTTATTCCATAACTAAAGAAATTTCTTAAAATCTTAAAGTTATAGAGATATCTTTTTTTTACTTACTCATTTCTTTTGATTAAGCACAACCAATCGTCAAAACGATTGCCAAAATGATTGCTACCCTATAAAAGATTAGATTTAGAATGGTATTTTATATAGATGGTTAGACATCAAGGGTCTAGTTTATTATTAATTTAAATTATTCCCTAAGTAAAATTTAATTCCTTTTATTTGTGTATAACTACTAAGTTTATTGAAAAATGCTAAGAAAATAATAAATAAATTATTTATCAAAAGTTATTAATTCTTCCATATTTGCATAATTTAAATCATGCCTTTTAAAAATTATTTGCGAATTCTATAATTATAAATCGAATAAAATTTCAAAGATTCTGATTAAAATCATATGTTGGTATTTTTATATTTTGTGGGAGAAGTATCCAGCTTGTGATGTCTTATGATAGAAATTATTTTTAACGAAATTTAATGGCCAGTAAAATCTCATTAATTTTAAAATATATTAATTGTTTCGTAAATACTTTTTGGTCAAAATTTAACAACTTTTAGTAATTTGACAATATAATGAAATTTTTAGATATTTCAGTCTATGTTTTCTATTATATTTATATTTATATCTTTTTAATAATTTATTTTATATCCTTAATTTCATATTTATTTATGTAAAAAAAGTATATTTCATTGGATTCAATTTAAATTATTTTTAGTTATTTAGAGTGTTTGATATTAAACAATTGATATACCATAATTTATAAAAGATGAATGTTTATTTTCCCTTAAATATTTGATCTTATAAAATGTATTTTAAAGTAATTTTATGTAAAATTCTTAAAATTTTTAAATAAATGATTTATTTCACTAAAATATTTTTCCCCATATTTTTAAGAGGAGTTTTAATATTTATTCTAAAACCTTTAATCTTTTTAATTATCATTTCATATTATAGAATATAATTTGTTATTTTATGGATTTTTATTAACTTATAAATCAAAATAAAAGTTGCTCTAAAAAATTCAAATATTTTATCAAAATAGTTTTCTTTGTTTCAATTTTTAAAAATAAATTAAATTTAATAAAATTAAAAATAGTTGTTTACAATTTCTTCATCTTATTGAGAGGGATACTATACAAAATAAAAATATTGTTAAAGTATAATTGAATTGGGAAAAATGCAAAAATAAAATGTAAATTTAAATATGTATTACTATAACAGCCACTAATTACATACACTTCTAATCTTAATTTGATTTAGTGTAAATTTAATTTTAAACTGATTGTACAGTTTTGATTTTTAAAGTTTAAAATATTAGGGCGTAACAGTTAATTGTACAAATTATACATTGTACATTGTACAGTTCTTATTTTTTTAGTATTTTTATTGAACAATTTGTGCAGTAGATTAGCTTATTATTAATTTATTATTTATAATTAAAAGTTAATGGAAACAGTGACTATATTCTCTGAGGTGCTAAATCTTTTCTCAAACAACGACACATCTGTTTATTACTCATCATTCGTTCAATCAATCACTCAAGGTCTTGCTGAATGGCGACTTACCATCAAATGCTGAGAATATAACTGTCGCCCAATACTGCAGTATGAAAGATGAAATCGATAATCTTGACGGCGAGAGAAATACACAGACTGGTCCTTACTAATAGAACTGCTATCAATAGGCTTCAGTTTATAGCACTGGCTTCAATTCCTCCATTTACGTGTTCCACCACTCTTCACAAGCTAGATTCGTTCATGCCAAGCAAATTCACAATGTTGATAGTGATGACAATGAATATATCCTGCAAGCTGTAGGTGTCTATCTTGAGAGGGGCACTACCGACATCTATATCAATGTCTTGCTGGAGGATTCTCACTTTCACATAACTCACAACGTTCTTCATCATGAAGACTAATTCCTTCCTTGAAATTTTGTCATAAGCTAATCTACTGCACAAATTGTTCAATAAAAATACTAAAAAAATAAGAACTGTACAATGTAAAATGTATAATTTGTACAATTAATTGTTACGCCCTAATATTTTAAACTTTAAAAAATCAAAACTGTACAATGTATAACTGTACAATCAGTTTAAAATTAAATTTACACTAAATCAAATTAAGATTAGAATTGTATGTAATTAGTGGCTGTTATAGTAATATATATTTAAATTTAAATTTTATTTTTGCATTTTTCCCAATTCAATTATACTTTAACAATAATATAACTGTAGCTTTATAAATCTATTTATATATATTATACAAGAATTAATAAGAACCCCCTTATTCGACTTTATTTATTGTTAATTACTATTTTCTATATTCTTATAACAAATAACGTCTATATAAAACTAAAAAATTCTCTAATTTTATTAAATTAAAAATATTTTTAATTTTTAAAGTAAATTCATTCAATGTTTTAAACGAAAATGTGGTTCGTATTATTTCATTAAAAAAAATTATTATATACTTTTGATAGTTTTTTATGTTTTGGTACTATAGTTATTAGTTTTAGTTATATTTAAGCTTGATAATTATAAAAAATGGTTTCAGAGAAGTGGAAATTAAAAAAATTTACTTCAAATATATAGTTAGTCAATTTCCATTTAGAATTTTTTTCTCAATATATTGAAGTTAATAGAATAAATTAAAAAAACTATTATGTTTTATAAAAAATTTATAAGTTAATTAATATTGATTAAAAATTTTAATAGATAATCTATCTAATATATTACCATAAAGAGACAAATATATAATCATCATAAATATAATGATGTAGTTATGAAATAATGATTGTAATATAATGTGACAGTTATATATTAGTTTTGTTCTAATTGGTTATCATTAATCGAATATCTCATTCATTATATTTTCAATGTCTTCTACGTTATTAATTTATAATATTTTTAAAAATATTTTTATATATTTTTTATAATGATATAAAAATGAATTTATATTGTTAGCTTAATGATTCATTTTGATTCAAAGGAAGATTTGAATTATTGAGATTTTATTTACGCTTCCTAACCCTTTTTTCTCTATATACTCCACTATCCATAGTTGAATCTTATCTAACTAATATTTTTACAATATATTGATTTATTTAATTTTTATGTATTTTTGTAACTGAATGAGGTTATATTAGTTATAAACTCAAAAATTATAATTGTGAGTTAAAGAATATCTATTTTGAATTATTCATAAATATTAATTTATTACATAAGTTTTGTTAGCTATCTGATTATAGTAAATGGCTGACATAAGCCACGCTACTTAATTTAATCTTTGCATTAATTAATAATAAATTTAAGTTTTGATAATTAATTTGGTTAATAATAAGTTGCCTCGGTTTTATAGAATTAAAAAATTTGCAAAACTTTTATTTAAATTTGAGTAGTCATAAAAAATAACTGAGAGATTTTAAGAAATTAATAATAATAATAAATTAGAATTGAATAAAGATGATGGCAGACTAGTTGTTACACAAAGTTTGTAAGTTACAAAAAATATATCTAACATTTTTATATTTTAGCAATACTAGTCAGCAAAAGTTACGAAGGCAGAAGATAGAGAGTTCAGGAGACATCATAAAGAATTGCATAAACTCTAATAAGAATAACCAGTTGGAACTAAATATCATGGAAAATAGAAAGAAAAAGTAACTTTAACTGGATATGATTTTTTCATATTTGAGCAAGAATATTTATTAATTTAATCTGAAATAATTTTAATTTATCGATTCATTGTTATTTTTCATAAATATTTAAAAATAAATCGAAAGTTAAAGTGATTGTTTAAATTTCATACTCTTTTTATAATTTACAAATAATTATAATAAGATTTTAAAACATAAAAAATATAGATATTTGAATATTTTCTCATGATTTTAAGCAAATAAATAAGGTTATAAGAACTCTTGCACTTTCCTAAAACATCTAAGTAAACATAAAATTTTTTTTTCTTCGAAGTATCTGTCATAAATATACATACTTTCAAAATTTAATTAATTTAATTAGTGCACTTAAGATTATTAAAATGGAAAATTTTTCATTCTATAAATTAGTAATATTAAGATAAGCAATATGGAAAATACTTGAAACATTATTAATTACGAAATTATTATGTTAAAAAAGATGGGGTATTTAGTGAGTCATCTGTCAAAGTATGATTTCCATTTGTCTACAAGGTCGTATTGTTGAAATGCTGTCCTTGTGTTATAAAGTAGGGTTTGGTTAGTAAAATACGTCTTAAGCTCTTCTATTCGACATCATACCTTAACTTTACATTTCAATCCCTGAATTAGTTCCCATATACATTTGTTACTAATTTTGGTATGGAGACTGAAACTAGTTACCCATAGCTAACTAATTGGCCATTGCACTGATTTAGATTAAACTACTCGCTTGGACATTCATAGCATAAAATCTGACAATATCGAGGTTTGCTTCCCCTACTAACCCCTTTTTACTCGCCTTTTGATAGAGTGATTCATCATGAATATGCAAAGGCGTTTTCTTTTTACAAACCGCCTCTTCACTGCACTATTTACATCTCAGTGAAGATTTTCCTTATTTATAATCATAAGTGCAGCATAGTTTGCCCCAGCATATCCATATAGGTACGAAGGCCATAAATGCAAAAATTATAGGCATAATTACTACTGGATTAACAGATGAATCTTCCGAGTCATTATCTTAATCTTATGAATTTTAAGCTCCCTTTATTGTTTGAAGACGCCTCTTAGTTTATAATTAAAAATATTAATTTTAAAAAGTAGCATTTCTCAGATTCTTCATTTTCAAATAATCTTTATCATCTTAGAATGATTTAAATACTTTATTTCGTAATCTTATGTTAAATACCCAAAAACTAAAAATATACTCTAGTTTTTTAATCGTGTTAAGGCTTATTTTTGTCAATATAATAAAATAAGAAATGGTGATTAAAATAAGACAACTAAATTAATAGTTTTTTACTAAAACACATTTTTTAATGATTCACCATATGAGATTAAGTTATAAAGCCAAAATTTGAGAAACTTCAGTGAAATCAATCTATGATTGAATTAACTAGTATTTTTTAATAAAACTCTTTAATATATTTTATTATGAATTAATGATAAAGTTCTTGTCCTTATGCATTCTCTTTTTACAACTCTAGGGAGTCCACCCTTTATAATAGAATAATCTTATGATAGAATCAAAAATCTTATTAAAAAAATCAATTTTAACATTAATAATATGCTAAACAGAGTGGGAGTTTCGTTCTCCAATGAAATATTTTTTGATTCACTCGTTAACTCAAAATTAATTGACGACCCCATTTTTGTATCCAAAACTATATTTAATAAAAATAACTTTATTAGAATTTATAAATTTAATCTGGGAGTTCACTTACTTATTTCAACGGATTTAACCAACGATACAATCAGTAATACAATTAGACTATATTATCAATTGATACAATATAATAATTTTTCGAAATGTTTAAAATAAAGTAAAGGAATGTTTTTTCATAAATTATTGCTTTATTGATATCAAATTTGGAAATGCTTTGTAAATAAATCATGATTTTTGTAATATAATTTACAAAAAAAAATAACTTAAATTGATAGAATATGATAAAAAAAGTTCTTGTTATATTATTTCCTAAGAATTATAATTCTATTACTATATTATGTAAAAAAATATTTTCCATTATATTTTGATAAATTAACTCCTTTTAACTCTTTAAAATGGCTGAATTTGAAGTTATGTATATATATATATTTATATCTGAAAAATTATTATAGGAATTATTATTTATAAAAACAACATTAAATTTACACAAAAATCATTATTAATTAATGATGTTTATAAAATGACTTTTCTAATTCATTTTATTAAACTGAAATTTTTATTTTAACTGGTATAAAATTAAATTTATAATTTAAATTTACCCAAATATTTTACAGATTATCAATAATATTAATTTAATTTCAATTCAATTCAATTATAATATAAAACATATATATGTTAATTTAAATATTATGTTTCTTACACCTTATTCATGTTAATTAACAGTACGTTATAATTATATTATATTGTTATAATTATATTATGTAAAATTGTAAATACTATTTTTATCATTTGATATTAACCTCTCAAATAATTATGATGAAAAACATTGATAAATATTCAAAAATTTTAATAATTCTATTAAAATATTTGGGTATTGACGTCCGAGGCTTACAGGTGACGCCTGTGACTCACAGAAGACGCCCACAGCTCACATTTGTTAATATATTTTAAATTTTTTTATATTTTTTTATAAAATAATTAAATAGTCTTTAATTTTATAAAATAATTAACTTCCAACTAAATAAAGGAACAATTTCTATTTATTTATCAATATTAACTAATTTAAATTCAAAAATATTATAAATTAATATTTATATTATAATGTTTTATTCTATTAAAATTGTTTAATTATGATATTTTTAAATTATTATACATTAAGTCTATTTCTTTAATATCTATTATTTTAATATAGGTATAGGTTAGCTTTCATAGAATTTATTTAATTATTTATCACAATAAAATTATTTTTATTTTATTTTATTTTACTAATTACCATAAATATTAAATTCCATGTAGGTTATGTTTTATAGTCTCCAAATTATTATACATTTCTTATTGTGAAGTTTATATTATATTTTATAATTCATTTAATTTAATTATGAAAATTTATTGAAGTGGTTGGCAGTCATTATAATTTTTTATTATCATTCAACATTTATAAAAAATAAAATGTTGAATTCGCTTGATATTGTAGAAATATAAATTAAATATTATTAAAAAATATATTGCAGTTACCAAATCTAAAGTAGCTCACAATTTAAAAATAAATTAATTCCACTGTAGACTCCTCAATTTTCGATTTTGATTAAAATCCCAAAACCATAATATTGGAGTCATATTTGGGAGAAGTGTTAAATTCATTATAGCATTAAAAATCACCGTCTTATTATATAAGCGCTATAGAGTATATCATTGATAGGGTTTGGAGACATTTTCCAAAAATATAACTAAAGGTAAGTAATAATTAATTGATTTAAATTTAAATTCATTTTCCAAAATCAAATGTATTACTGCAATGCTTTTTATAATTTTAATAAGTATCACAGTTATAGATTATTCTTAATTTAATTAATACGAAATTAAAAAAATTCATGAAGATTTTTAAACTCCGTTTATTTTTTTAACAGTTAGTAAGTAAATCATTAAGGTAATTAAACTTTTTAAAAAAATAATAAGTAGAAAAAACTTATAATTAAAGACTAAAATATTTAGCATATCTATAATTAAACATTACTAAAATATTATATAACAGTCTATATATTTTTTTAAAAAAAATAAATTTATATAAGGGAGCTCATATTAATTCTTGTGAGTCCGTGACGTCACTTGTGAGCTCATGACGTCAATACCATTATTTAAAATTGAATTCAAATATCTAGTAAAGCTTGCCTTATCTTTAAATTATATTAAATTAATTTAGTTTAATTTTTATTCTGAATGATTTCCCAATTAAATAAATAAAATTATGCTATTTAATAATAAAATAAAGAAATTAATCGAATTATTCAAATTAACATAATTATTAAGTCCTCTATTTGACCTCAATTATTTCAAATTTGTCATCTTTTTAACTTCATAATGCAATGTGCTAGTTAATTAATAAAAAATAGGATCTATAAATCTATGTTTAAATCATTTTTTAAATGAATTTATATAAAAAGTTTTATGGGTTTTGATAAATTAAAGGGAGTGTGGAGATATTTGGATTATATCCAGAGTTATTTTACATCATATTAATATTTTGTACAGGCATATCCATCGCTGTATCAACTCCTACTTAAATTAACTTCATTGGATTTATAATATTCAATACAGACAATCAATCACATAATTTTAGATTTACTTAGTTTGACTTAATTAATGAGGCATCAGGCATGAAATGATTATGCTAATTAGCCATCATTTAATTGCTTTAATATTGGATGTTCATTAAAGCAGGGTTAGGTTAGAAGTTTTACATGCCTCCTTAAGTTATTATTCCTTAGTTTTGCATTCCCATAACTAATCCAGAGTTCATCACAGTGTTCATTTATACTGGATTATTGCAAGGATTTATCATATTCATTTAAGCTGCCATTTAATTAAGTTGATTAAGAGCACTTGCCTATTGCTGTAAGTTCATAAATTTCATAATGTCATGATTAGGGTCTCCAACTATCCCATCTCTTTTGGCTTTTTAAAGTTAAGAATTTTCCCGAAAATGGATAGGTCTCTTATATTTACAAACAGGCTCAGAACAACATTTTTTGCATCTAACCTCTGCTCTTCCTTCTCTATAGTCATAGGTACAGCACAGCTTACACCAACATATCCAAATAGGTAAAGAGTAAAGCATTGGGAAACCTAGACCAAACCCTAGACCCATACCTATACCTACATCTTCTGAATCTTCCTAGGCCTAAGCTGATCTTCTCCTTAGCTCTCTCTTAGTTTGTATTGAATACATATAAATCTAACTAATTTAACACCAAATATAATTTTAATGATAGTTGATCTCCTGAGATTCTTAATCTTTAAGTAATCCTCATCATCTTCTTATGAATAACGATCCTTATTGACTTAGACTCTTTGTCTTATATTTTCTGTTAATACATTTGACTCCATTTACTTTTGAATGTTAAATGGCTGATTTGTTAATCCAAAGTTAATTGATGACTCTATTTCCTTTTCCAACTCTATCCCGATAAATTAACGTTTATTTTGTTGCATAAATGGGCTTACTCATTTCTTAAGACTTAACTAAAGCTATCGTGGAAACAATTGCTAGAACTGTGATTAAACTATAAGGGAAAGTATGAGTATTCATCCTTAATATCAAATATGAATGTCTTTTTAAAATATATATAATCTATATGCAATTTATTTATTTTAAAAAATTTCAACTAAAAAACCAAAAGTATTAAATTGAATGAAGGCTTACCTATTCTTCATTTTAACTAACTTGTTTATATTAATACAAATAATAAACCAAAATAAAATTAACAGGATTTCTGTTCCAGTTTTAATCTATTTTTAATAAAATAATCATCATATATAAATTAATATTTTTTAATTTCTTAAATCTTTTAATACAATATTTGGGGGTGGAAGTTTCCTGCACTGGTTTATGATAAAAAAAATTTTAGGGAAGTTTCCTGCACTTTTTTAAATTTTTAAATTTTTAATTTTTTTTAATTAAATTAATCTTTATATCAACTATCAACCAACTTCAGGACTAATTTCATTGTTATAATTATACTTTAATTTATTAATCAATAGTCAATTTCTTTATTTTTTTTCTCTCAAAAACTCTGATATTTGTAAGTTCTGTCTTTTAAATATTATATTGCTTTACTATTGTAATTCCAAATATTGTATAAATTTTTAGTGTAATTCTGATTCAAATTATCTTGTTCTTACCATGCCTATATAATTTTATATTTTATTTTCTTGAGCTACTTCAATTATGAACAATATGCTCTTAATATTTAATGGGTCATAAAAATATTAAATTTGTTAATTAATGTTAAATTTATTAAATTTAACATAAATATAAAAAAGTGCAGGAAACTTTCTCGAGTGCAGGAAACTTTTCCCCCAATATTTATTTAATTTTTATACTTTAATATTAAACACTAATATTCAATTTTAAATATATAACTATTAATTTATTGGCTTTTTACATTAATTGAAATAGATTTTACCTTACAATTTAAGGTGAGCATACGAGATTTAATTTTATTCAAATTCATATAATTTTTTCCTAAATTTTATTAAGTTAAATATTGGAAAACACAGGTAAAGTAATCTAATTTATAAAAAAAATTACAAAAATTTGAATTAACTAAAGTTTTGATACCTACGTATGTTTTTTGGACTCTATCTTGAGTTTAGATTTTTTAAGTTCTAATTTATGCTTTCTTAAAATTATTTTTTGTAAGCAATCAATAATTAAAATCAAATAATATTACACTTACCAATTTCTTCTTTTGTTTAGTAACTCTTCTTCTCAGTTTTATAACAACATACTATTTAAGCATAGTGTACTTTGATTTTATAAATCCTATCAGTCAACTCAATTCTTTTAATTTTACAATATTTAATATTTACTGACAATTTTATTTTTTATCGTAAAATTTTTAATTTTATATGATCGAGCCACTTTGAAGAATTGCTATTTATTCACAATTTTTTATATTTTATATTACGTTTGATTTTGAAATATTAAATTCTTTTAATAGAATACAACTAATTTTACAAAAATACAAAATTATATTCATTTGAATCAAAATTAAAAATTATTATACTTAACAACGTAAAAAGTCAATTTCATTTTATAGATTATAATATTTAAAGCTATCTATATCATCCTAATTTAGATTAGTAATAAAAACCAAATTTATATAATTATTAGATAAGTTAAGAAAGTTTTATCTTAAGATAAAAAATATTTATATTTTAAAAAAAATTACAAATTTATTTATATTTCTTTGGAAAAATTATGAATATGTAATCATTTAATAAAAAATAATTAAAGCATAATATTTATTAATAAAGGTTTAAAAATATCAGAATTATCTAAAATGATTGAATTTTTTTTCCTCTATTTTATCTCAATATCAAGTCTTCAGCTATCTCTTAAACTTCATAATACTTAGGGCTAGTTAATTAAAACTATTGGGAATTAATAGTTTATATTGAAATCAAAAAATTAATTTAAATTATTTTTAAAAATAAGTTTTAAGGCTTTTGCTGATTCAATGGGGAAATAGATGTATTTGGGTCATATCCATAGTTGCTTTACATCATACTTTAATTTTAAATTGGAATGCCCAATGTTCTGTCTGTTACATTTTAATTAAAAAAGTTCATGTCATTAACGAAATTTTAAATTAAATTACTTGGTTTGGCTTTGTTAATGAGTCATCTGTCATGAGATAATTCTATTAGGTTGGCAACATAACATTGTTCGAGTATTGCATGTTCATTAAAGCAGGGGTAGGTTAGTAAAAATTAAAACCTCCCGAAGGCTACATTCAAAACCCCCAGAATCCTTAAATTAGATTGTTTGACTTTTATTGATTAAAATTTATTATTAAGTATGCTTTATTAACGGTTTAAAAGGGTTTATTCAGAGGTTTAGAGTTCATTCCTACAAAAATTTAGAGAACCTTTGAGAATCAGTGTAAGTCCAAAGATTCTTACGAACTTATGTATGTATATTCTATTAAATAAAAATTCGGAGCTTTTTGTTCTAAGAATCTTTTGTCTCCTTCTATTTTTTATTTACCTTAAATAAATATCAATAAATCCAAAAAATAAATTACAAATAAAATTTATTGATTTTTAAAGTTTAATAATATTATCAATTTAATACTAAATAAGTTTTAAGGGTCTTTTAGGTTATTATTATTATACTATCGCTTTTAATTGAATTCTAATGAACATTGATAGGTATCAATACCAGAGATTTATAAATCACCCTTGCCATAGACTTGTTATATACAATAGGAATGAGTTGATCACTATAATTACTACAACCATCTCACAATTTATGCAATAAACTTATATGCTACTGTTATTAACTGACCCTAATTAAAGCATATACTCACTTAAATTATCAATATTTAATATATAAATCCTACATAAACTTAAACGAAAAACATATAAAGTATGCTTTGAAAGTCTTAATTTATCAATCAAAAACTCTATTAAACTAGTTTAGTGATTTTGGGGTTTTGATTCCATAGTTTTACAAACCCATACCCATATTCATTTATGCAGTCAAAACCCTAAAACCACTTAATGAGGTTTATAAGTGCTTTGATTTTTAGGGTATAGTTGGGGTCTTATTGGGGTTAGTAGAGAAATTATGTCAAATTGCAAAATGAGAAATAGAAATTAGCGAAATTTAGGGTCTATTTATGATGAGTAATATTTAGATTTACTGCTTAAGCTTAGGCATGGTACAAGTATTAATAGAGACTAAGTCAAACCAGTAATGAATTATGCTGCTATAGCAAAGCTCCTGCGCAAGAGTGCCTCAACAATTAGGTATCATTGCTTGTTGGCTGTTTAGCATTATAATTCAGGCACTTGAAAGCATCCTGCAAGAAAATAAAAGTTCTCACAGCACCATACTGACTACCTCTGCGACTCGAAGACTTTAAAGTATTGGGCACACTTTCCACTAGACTAGCGAGCTGTGATGCTTCATCGCAAGTTTCCTGACATGCGTATCTCTCCTTAAACTATAGCCAACATTTATAGAAGAAATGGTATTACTTTCAAGGCTGTGAAGAGAGTGATTGATTTCACAGTGCCATTTTATAGTAATAATTTAAACTATATATATAGAAATGCGATTAAATGCATACAGCTATTACTAATAACATAAAGTTCATACACGCTGATGAAGCTTTGTTTACCTTCAACACCTTTATTAATAAGTCATGGTACAAGAAGTATAATAACATAGAGATTTATGACTAAGAAGTAAAGGTTGTCAACCATTCAATTTTAGGTGGTATTAGAGAAGATTCAGGCTTAGAAATTTATTCCATTCATCCTCGCTCTATTAAGATAGAGCAGTATATAGAGTTCTTACATAAGCTGAGAGATAAATACAACGATTAAGAGATCATCCTGTTTGCTGACAACCTCTCAGTTAAGACTAAGGAGTCTAAGAAAGCTTATGAAGAGTTTAACATTACTCCTTTATACAATGTTCCTTACAGCCCTTAATTTAATGGAATTGAATTCTACTGGAGTTAAATATAGACTCACTACGAGAAACTGCTCCTGTATCACCTTATATATGACTTGCCTATAGATACTGTAGACTTGATTCAGATTAGCTGTAAGAGAGTAAGCATAGATAAGACAACAGTTTGTGCGAGAGAAGGAAGAATGAATGTTTATAAATAAGTTTTAGATTTAAATGAATGAATAAGTTCACACATTAAATTAACCCAAAAAGGGATTAGGATTCTCCTTCTTCTCCTCTTCTTATGGCTTCCTTGGGCCCATATTTCTTCTCTTAGTACCAGCTCCTGCATCTATGATCATTTCATCTGGCTTTTAAAAATCTTTATAAAGTCTCTTGCTCACTTCATAACAGTTCCAGGTTTCCCTACAAAGTAATGAATCAAAGCTTACTAGAGAGGAATGGATGCTTCTTAAGCTCAGAAGCCAGGTCTCGATTATAAGTATGCCTTGCTTTTTATGATCTTCAGGAGAAATAGAGTAGCGTTTCTTGTGAGCTTCTTTAATGATCTTTATGAGATAACTCTCTCTTAAAGTGCCAAGAACATAATTGCAGAAGCTCCTTTCTGGAAGTTTGTTAGAGAGTTGTTTCTTGTTAGGAAGGTAAATTACCAACTCTTCAACTTTCATCACATAATCGTAGAGATTTGTGGCTAAAATCTCAGGGAAGTTGGGAATTTCGATTAGTTTAATCTCTTTATTTTTAAAAGCTTTCTTCTCCTCGCAAAGTATTGCTTTCAAGAATGAAATTTTGGTACCTTCCATTGTTGGAAGAAATAAACCATCTGTATAATTTCTTAATAGTCATCAAGTTATCTTACCATGTAAAATGAGGTATAGATAGAGATCTTCTTTACTATTAAATCTTGAGATCATTTCTTGAACTTCAACCCTTTTCATTTGATCATTGAGTGATTCCATTTTTGTTCCTCCTCCTATTAATGAATTTCAAATTATAATTTATAGACTTCTGGATCCTATTTTTTTAAGACTTACTATTAAATATGGGCATCTTATAGAAAGTCAACCTGGTAAAGATACGTGGAGAAAGCAGGCAGAGGCTGTAACAAACTTCAGAGATGGAGCTCCATTTTTATTAATTAAGTTCCATTAAATTAGAACTAGATTTGTTTAAATTTAATTAGTACTAGTTCTAAATCCGTTTAATTTTAATTAGTACCAATTTAATAGTACCAAAACTTAATTAGTACCAAGTTTTAAACTAATGAGGTTTTAATGGAAAAGTTCCAAAATGGTTCAAAACCTAATTGGTACCAGTACCAACCTGAATTTATACTCAGTTGGTACTAAAATTAAAAATATTAAGCATAAAATTAGAAAATTTATAGTTATAAACTAAGTATTAATATGATGTCTAACACTTAAGAATCAACTATTATTGCAGCAGTGTCAACTCCTTTATAGTGTAACTATAACTAGAGAGGTTATTAGAGCTTTATAATAGAAATTTAAATTTGAATTTAAACATGACGGCAAACTTAAATCGTAAGGCAATTTCTCTTAGAACAGGTTAATCATTGCTCAGCTTTGGCTTCTCCAAGAAACCAGAAGTAATTTATATTGATAAGGAGGTTGAACTAAGAGTTCTAGATTTTGAAGCTGAGGTCTTTAAAATTTAAGTTTAAAACAAGAAGTAGAGTGCTGAGATGGGAGTTTAAACATAGTTGAATTGGTTGAGGAAGATAAGGAACAGCACCAATAGAAAAAATGAAAACATATTAATGTGAAGACTGCTAAAATTTCTTCTCAAATGAGTCTAGCTTGAAGAGACACATCAAAGAGGTACACTCTGGTAGAGCTAAGATCCACTTCAAGCATGATAAAGTAGATGGTAGATATTAATGCACTACCTGCATGAAGTCTTATACTCACTCAGCTAAAGTAAAGAGACATATGCAAAAGCATCATTTAAGCGAATTCCTGATTAAAGATGAGGAAACTTAAAAGCTTGTACCTGCTAAAAGAAAAAATAACTCTCTTGAGTCACAAAGACAACAAGAGGAAAGGCTCAAGAGGCAGAAGCGTTTTGAATCAAGGAATCAGCCAGCAAATGGTACTCTTATAGCATGCTTTTAAGAGAGAGCCATGTATATTCCTGCACTAAATGCAGTAGACCTTAGCAGTTGTATTGAAAATTACTTACATATAAACGTACCTGCTTAAGCAAAAATCATAGTGGTTGATGACTATACCTACAAGGTATATCCTTTCAGCTATTTCCTTAAAAACGAGCAGTATTAAAATGAATTTGCTAACGAATATATGATTCTTAGAGAGGCTCAAAGAAGAGATTGCAAGAACTTGCTTAAGTTAAATGGTGTTATATTAAGCTATGGTTTTATCGCACTAAGGCTCAAGAAATTTGAAATGACTTTAAGAGACTATCTATATCATAATAGATATCCTGATGACTTAAGTGATATTCTTACAGATATGATTAAGGGTGTCAAGGAGTTGCATGAACTTGGATATGTTCATATAGAGATTTGAAGCCTGAAAATATTAAACTTAACCTCTGCCCTTTAGAAGTCGTAGTTATTGATTTCAATAGAGCCTTAAGACAAGAGATAGTTACTTTGGCAAAAGTTCTTGGCACTCCTGGATACTTCCCAATTAGTGAGAAATGGACTAATGGCTCAGTTCAGTGGGATGTATGGGCATTAGGCGCTATTATATCAGAGAGCGATATAGAAAGTATGTCATAGTTTGGAACAAAGCAGGAGAAATAATCAATAAGTTTGGCTGATAAACATATAAATTAGAAGAAATCTGCTATAAAATTAAGAAGATAGTTGAGATTGTCATAGTAAAAGCTCCAGCATATGGAAGATAATCAATAGATGACATTCTAGAACAACTAGAGAGAGATTCAAGAGATAGCCCAAAGACAAGCAGATAAAAAAAAATTTGAGTTAAGCACACTAATAATCATTAAATAATCATTAAATTCATATAAAACCTGCATTTTGTCTACTAACCCCAATAAGACCCCGACTATACCCTACAAATCAAAGCACTTATAAACCTCGCTAAGGGGTTTTGGGTTTTGAGTCAACATATTCATTTAAGCTGCCAATTGATTAATCTAATTTAGGGCACTTGCTTATTGTTGCATTTTATAAAAGTTCATAATGTCATGATCTGGGGCCCCAACAATCCCATCTCTTTTAGCTTTTTGAAATAACGAATCTTTAAGTTAAGAGAGGGGTCTCTAGTATTTACAAACTGGTTCTTTGCAACATTTTTTGCATCTTAAAACTGCTCTTCCTTCTCTATATTCATAGGTATAGCACATCTTGCACCAAAAGCAAATTAAACAAGGTAAGATGTAGATCGATGGAAGACCTAGACCAATTCCTAATCCTATTCCTATGTTTGCCTTTTCTTTTGCTTCTTTCCTTTGAGCTGATCTTCTCTATAGTTGCCTCAGAGTTTTTATCTAACAAAATTATTAAAACATTTCAAAAAATAACTTCAATAAATAAATAGTTGATTTCCTGAGATTCTTGATTTTTAAGTAATCTCCATCCTCTTATGTTGAATAGAGTCTCTCATTTATATAATTTTCCTATCTTATACTATTACTTGGATCATTTATCTCCATTTACTTTTGAATTTTAAATGGCTGATTTGTCAATCCAAAGTTAAGTGATGACTCCATTTCCTTGTGCAAGTCTGTTCTTATCGTTTCTTGAGACAAAACTAAAGAGATTGTAGAAGCAATTGCAAGAGCTATTATTAAACTATATAAATATGCTTGATGAGAGTGGGATAGGCTTTTTATATTAATAAAAATTTTTAATTTCATTTTTAAAAGCAATTAATAGAAAAATCAATTGCTTACCTATTCTTCATATTTTATAACTGAACTATATTTAAGCAGTACTAAAAATAAAAAGGTTAATTAAAATTAATAGATAAATAGTGACGAACTTTTAATCCATATACTGTAAGGTCAATCATTTTAGCAAACTCTATATATCACTTAAAATATTATCTTTTAATTCTATAAACCATATATTTGCTTCAGTTTATTCATATAATATTGAATAAATTTATTGATTCCAATAAATTCTATAAGATTATTTTTGCATTAAAAATACTAATTAGACTTATATTAACTTTATATTTATTGTATTTGTGATATATTATTTATGATATTGTAATTTAAGTGTTTTCTTTCTTTATTATTCACTGCTTGTATGGATTAAGACTTTTACGATTACTGTCGCTTCTATTCGCATCAGGTGACCCAATTAATCGATTTGAGTTGCTGCGATTTGAATCATTATTATCATTAAATACATAATTTTGATGTGTGTTGAAGTTATTTTTACTTGTTTTTTTTTGTGGTTCCTAGTTATTGTCTTACTTAGTTATCAAATTGTTAATGCGGCTATTTTAAAAGATAGTATAATAAAGAGAGGTTTTGATATTAATCACAACAATTGTATAATACTTTATACACTATTTCCGTTAGTGCTGTTTGTCTCACTGGGCCTGCCTTAAGTATAGGCTGTAGCTTTAATTTAAGTATTGCCATAATTATTGATTACTCCATTTATTTGATTTGTATTAATACCACTGCTTATCTCCTTAGTGTTGAATGTTTAGTAAACCCCAAAACCCCTCAATTGTATTAAATATTTTTTTAAAAGGGTCTATCCATTCATGCTAAGGTTGTGAGCACTTGGAAGCATGAAAGGTTATCCAGCTTCAATTAAGTGTAAATTTTAGTTTTATTCGAACATATCCAAGCTGTCATCATTAATAGATACATGACCAGAAGAACTTCTATACTGTGCCTTGCGATTCGAGTTTCCAGCATCTATTTAATGATTATTGTTTATTTCTGATTCCATAATAATCTAGTTTTCGATATCTATCTCATCTCTCTCGTCATCCCCATCGTCTTCATTGTGATCCAACTTCTCAAATTTATCATCTCCGTCTTTGGAGATTTGAATTGAAGAGTTATAGTTTATTGTGGTACTCTGTCTGTGAAGTTTGTCTGCTGTCTTTTTATTACCCAAAGAATAGGAATTAATATTGCTGTAGCCCTGTCTTAGTTAAAGCATGCCAGATTAGTTTATGAATTTGAATACTTGCTGCTAATCGTCATGGAAAAATTAATAAAAACCTTTAATTATATATATGAAAAAATTGATATTTTTCATGCTCAGTTGTCTGTGGGCCTTGCTTGAGTGCTTCTTAATCTTCATTCTAATACCTTCCATAGCCATTATTAGTAAATATCTGACTGTGTTTTTAAGCATCAGTTTTATGTGCTCTTTTTCTCTAGTTTTCTTGATATGCTAATAAAAACTAATATTCATGAATTAATATGACTTCTTTTTAGTATTTTATAAAGTGATAAACAGGGGTATCATCAAGCATTTAATCATCCTCCTGAATAATATTTAAACTGGATGCGTCAATTTTTTATGTTTAATCTTTAGCATCTTGTTCAATTTTGTCTTGATTTTATTAATTTATATTTAATCAAAATATTAAATAATACCCAAAAATTCCTCGTCTAAAATGCTAAATACTCGATCTATAATTATGATTTCTAAATTTTAGAAATACAATAAAAAACATATCTTGATTCTCCTCTTTTCTTTGAGTATTAATTTTGTCTTCAGTATTTAGTTTCATTGCATTCATAAGTCTGTATAACACAGATTTATTGCCCCTTTACTCTTCTTAAAGCTCGTCAAAATCTTTAAGATTTCTCATAAAAAGTCCTCTAAAAAGCCTTCTATCTACATGGTCAATTTTAATTTAAGAATAAGATGAAATCATTTAAGTATTTATATTACAATATTTTTAGATACATAAAAATCACAAACACTATACAATTTTCTTTCACATTATTATTAGTTTGAATCTTAGGGGTTAGGAGGTTTTAAAAAATCTAGATTTTTTTAATAAAATTTAAGTCTTCAATTTATTAAATTATCAAATGATATAAGTTATTAAATTTTGAGGCCTAATAAAATATATGTCAAAAAAGTCCTATTCTATAAATAAATAGATTTTTTTTTATAAATATTCCCAAAATTTGTATTTAAATCTTATCAATAAACTATAAATATAATCATTTTCTTCATTTTACCAAAGAACATAAGTCTTATCACAGGATTTTTATTTTCCATAAGCCTAAAAGTATCGAATTTATTATTATTATCACTATCTTATGAGCTACTGCTAGTTTCTATTAAATTTTTCCTCTGAAATCTAAGTATTAATTTTTACTGCTAGTTCATAAGAACTTATGTTAATAATTTGACTTATCGCTGAGTTCTAAGCAAATTTACAACATTTAACTCTTCAAGAAGTTTAAATGTAAATTTTATATGTGATTTGAATAAAATTAAATTCATATAAAAATGAAAAAGAATTAAAATCATCGTTAAAATACTAGTTTAAATTTTCTAAGTTTTTCTTCACCTTTTTGGAAAATGAAATGTTTTTTGAATTTTTCACTGTGCCTTATTTTACTGAGACTCTTACAGCAGATACAGTTAAATAAATACTTTAGGATATCTTTGCCTGAGTAGCTAAATCTCTTTCTATTAATAAGATTCAGTAATATTTTATGATAAATCTCATATTAATTATAACATATCAGTATTTTTTATTAAATTAACAAATATTTTCCCTTTACTATGTTGAAAATAAGTTGACTTACCATTAATGAAGAAAAAACCATATAAAAAATAACAAATCGCTTCAAAAACATGTATTTATTATAAATTACTGTAAAATAATTTAATTTTAATTAAAAATCCTGAAAGAATTAAAATTTTAGATAACTTGGAAAATAATTTTATCAGTCCCATCTACGCTCAGAATTTGGTGTTTATTTACTCGCTTTTTCACCTTAAAAAGCTTATTGTTTGAAAAAAGATTTTTATTTTATCTTTTTCATAAGATTCAGCAAAATTGTGTTTATTTCACTATCTAATAGCTAATTTTTTCCTTCTTTTTTAAGATTTTTATTAATATCTATTGGAGTTGTCCATTGCTAAGCTGATAAATTTTACTGATTTTAATTATCTTCTAAGAATTTAGTCTTAGTTAAGCTCTTGGTTTCGTCAAACTTAAAAATTATGGGATATTTTTTATTTTAAATAATTTTTTTGTGTGTAAACACATTTTATTTATTTTTAGAGTTTATTGAGGTTGTGAGTAACCATTGTTTAGTTCATAAATTCAGTAGTTTTATTTGGACTTTCCAAGTTCATAGTCAAATCCAAATTTTACTACGAATTTATTTAGGGTTATTTGCTACTAACTTTGCTAAACATACTTATAATATTTATTAGTAGCATTAAATCAGACAAACATACCATATGTATCGAAAAACATTTTGCCCCTAAACCCCCAAAACCTTTTTTTTTAAATATAATTTCTAATTAAACAGTGAGTTATTTTTATGTTCAGTGACATTATTGCTAAAATAGAATTGAATCAGGAAATTGTGAAAATAAAATTAAAATTAAATAAATAATATAATTAGACCAATGGAAAAATGCGTAAACCCCAAATCCCCTCAATTTCAAAACCCCTGTGTTTTTGTTGCCATGTGTCATTTTTTTATTAGTAGTTGGTCAAAAAATTTAGGGGACTGGTCAAAATCATACATGTATTTGTACAAATTGATACATCTCAAATTTAGGGGTCTGTATAATTAGGGAAGTTGGGAGATTTGCCAAATTAGCGATTTTAGAGACTTACGTAGTTTAGAGCAAAATAGGGACTTTTTCATAAAAACCTCTCTCATTTACCGAAAAGGGGCTTGAAAGTAGGGTAACTCCATTAGAATTTGGAAGTTTTGCCAAAATATGGCATTCATGCATGATTGCGATAATATAAAGGCAAATGCAACTAAGTAGAATCGCGAAGGAAGTGGCCATTTTAAGAGTGCAAATGTGAAATAGAAGCAGTATTTTAGAATTGAGTGTTGTAAAGAGTGAATTAGGACATTTTTAAGTAAAATATAAATAGTGTTATTAATTATAATAATCTGCGATGAATTTAAAACTGACATAACAGGGGAAATTGTAAAGGGAAACAGGTTTTATACACTACTTCAGCTATGAAACAAACATCATCACACAAAACCGAATCGAAGAGTATGAATCCACTTCTTGATACTGAATGCCCACATTCCCTGGATGTCTTCTTTTCTTAAATTCTGAACGATTTCCGCAACCCTCTTCACCAATTGCTGCCTAAAAGTGTAAAGCCCATTAAAACTTACTTGTTCTGAATAGTGTCCATCTTCATCTCCTTCTTTGTAAAGGAGAATAACTGCTCAATTGGATTGAGCCAAGGCGAGTATTCGGCGTTGAAGAGCACATTCACTTTGAACTTTCTGGCTGTGGCTAACATCTCTGAATATTTATGAATGACTGCGTTGTCCATCAGCAGGACCACTTTCTTCGAGTGTAGTTCTTTGTCAGTTCTTACACTGCGTAAGGTATGGTAGATGAAGTTTTCAAAGAGAACTGAGTCAAAAGCTCCTTCTATCACTTGACTGGAGATAATTCTATCCTAGGAAATCGCAGCAATATAAGACATTGAGAATTGCTATCTCTTAGCTGAGCTTTTCTTAATTGACAACTCTCTCACTTTCATCCCATAGTGTCCCAGGTTCTGCTTCATCTCACTCTAGTATTCCTTATTGCTTTTCAAGTGAGGGTCTATAAATAGCTGGGGCCAAAGCTTTTAGTAAGAGCCCCTTTCACTCTGCAAGTTTCCCTGCTCTGACCCAGGGTTCGATGAGTCTTTTTGGAAGCTACTTGAGAGTTTTAATTTCCTAGGAGTGACCGCAAACCGACTTTCCAACTTGGTTTCGGCACCTAGGTCAATAGACTTCTTCCTCGAAGATTCCAGTTTTAGTTTTGATATTTTATCGAGAATAGGAGTTAAACCACTCTTCACTTTTGAAGCTGAATTGTCTTCAGACACCTACTGATTTCACTGAACTATTTATGCGGAAACTCTGAAAAGTTTTAGTCAAGCTGAATTTCTAATTGGAGGTCTCAGGGACCTCTAATTATCGGGGAGAGATCCTTTGTAAATGCAAGCCGAGTTTTCATTGAAGGGGTCTGAAGTTGCTTTTTTAATGGTTTCAGTTATGGATTTCCCTAAAAGTATTATGCATTAATAATTACCTTAGTATTTTCAATGGTTTTCTAACTATAATTACTGGTTTTCGATGACACTTTGACCCCCTTAGGACTTTTGGTCCAAGAATTTAGATTGGAGTGCTGACAAGTTTCTTTGGCGTCTAAGATATTTCTTAAACCCCTATCCTACCTTAGGTCCTATAAAGCTTTTCATTGCAAAATGGCTAATTGCTTACGAAGTTGACTTAGCCATACCGAATTTTCCACTTTTAATATTTCCAACCTTTTAATTACAATTTTAAGAAAACCCTAAGTCAAATGAATTTGAAACCTTCTCTAATTATTCCCCAACATTTTCGATTTTTTCCAGGTGTAAGCTCTCTGAGAATTTTGAAGATGAAGAATCAGAACTTTGATCCATTTTGAGGAGCATTTTCCCATACAAAAGTTTGTCATCGCTAGCGAGGATCATGCTATCATTTTGCAACCTTTTTTATCGCTTCTGTAATTTTGCAGAATCTCGATGCATATCTTTAATGTTGAAGCTCCATTACTTTGAGGGCATCGAGTCCGATCGGAAGTTGCTCTCATCAACTGAAATAATAACTGCATCCTCATATAAGAACTGAGCCAACAACCTGCTAATCCAGAGCCTCTTCTCATTGAAGTTCGGGTCTCTATACTTTGTATTAGCAGCCTGAGTTTTACCATATCTTAGATGGAACTTATCTCACACAATCTTTTGAAGAGTGGTAACGCAAGGCACCTTAAGTAGCTTACACTCTGGCTTTGTTTGAGCCAGGTTTAATAAATAATTATGAAGCTTCTATCCTGTAACTTCGTAAATTCCGTTCTGTTCTAGGTAGGCCTGGATAGAATCAAGCAAGAGCTAGTTCCCACAAAGCCCTTTTCTACCCACTTTCTTTTGTGGTTCAGGATCAAGAATCTTATGCTTGACCTCGTACTTGAACTTTTCGATAGTCTTGTATACAACATCCACATCCATCTTCAATTTCTTAGCCACTTGACGAGGTTTTAATTGCTCATTATAGTATAGATTAATAACCTCTAATTTCTTACATGCGAGCTTAGCTTCTCTTTTCTTCAAAAAAGGATTGCTACTTAACTTCTAGATTCGCCTTTTTATTTTATTGTCTCGTTGAGTGCATCTATTAAATTTTGACTGCCTCTAAGAGCTCCTTGTTACTCATCAACTTTACACCCTCCTGTAATATTATTGCTTGTGTCGCTTCCTTAATTATTCATAAATGGTTTATTCCTGATTCTGGCAAGTCGAAAACTTTGAAGGTAAGCTTTAAGGAATTTGCAAAGCTCATCATCATTTTATATGTAACAAACATCAACATTGCTAACTAACTATTCTTGAATTTTTTCTTAAGGAAGTTTTATGATTGCTCCACCTGTAAGCTTCTAGATTTGTACAGGACTTCACCACTGTTTAGCAGTTATCCAGAATTGTATGTGAACTTTGTTGACTAAATAACGTTTGGGAATAATTTACCAAGCACGACAGGAGTCCATTTAACAATAGATTTCTCTTAAGCCTTAACTTTGCTTGGCTTGATTTCAGTCAGGGCATTAGTGATGAGAAACTCGTCGCTCAATATTTAATTCTGTGAGCAAGAAACTCCTGAATAAGACGCATCCTTAGATTCTTCTTAAGTGTGCTATTATATTTGCTGCCTAGGGGTATTAGTTCTTTAGTCCCTCATTTATTATTAGCTTTTATCTTTAATAGCTACGTTAAATCAAAATTATTTAATTAAAATTATTAAGGATATTTGGATACATTGTTTATAATTCTATTAAAAAGAAACAATGACACATCACTCTCTCATTGGAAACGTAAAATTCAAACTCATACCGACAGATATTGATAAGATTATCTATGCCTACAAGGAAGGAGACTCTGATCTTGAAATTGCATAGCTCTACACTCTCTAATACTAGAGTCATAAAGCGCCCCTTTGTACT
>ARYC01004796.1:0-35708 GCA_000711775.1 Oxytricha trifallax
GGGATTTGACTTTGTGAAATGACTTTTGGAAACTCACACACATTTCTCTAGTAAAAATTCATATTTTACTATGAAAAATAGCCATCACAAAGTTCAACATAGTTTTTGTATTTCAAAAGGCCATCCACGTTTGAAGGTCAATCTTAGATTTGAAAGAGCGACACAGATCACACAAGCATTAGATCTTGCTTCCAGGGATTTGACTTTGTGAAATGACTTTTGGAAACTCACACACATTTCTTTAGTAAAAATTCATATTTTACTATGAAAAATAGCCATCACAAAGTTCAACATAGTTTTAGTATTTCAAAAGGCCATTCATGTTTGAAGTGCCAATCTTAGATTTGAAAGAGCGACACAGATCCCACAAGCATTAGATCTTGCTTCCAGGGATTAGATTTTGTGAAATGACTTTTGGAAACTCACACACATTTCTTTAGTAAAAATTCATATTTTACTATGAAAAATAGCCATCACAAAGTTCAACATAGTTTTTGTATTTCAAATGGCCATCCACGTTTGAAGTGTCAATCTTAGATTTGAAATAGCGACACAGATCACACAAGCATTAGATCTTGCTTCCAGGGATTTGACTTTGTGAAATGACTTTTGGATACTCACACACATTTCTTTAGTAAAAATTCATATTTTCACTATGAAAAATAGCCATCACAGAGTTCAACATAGTTTTTGTATTTCAAATGGCCATCCACGTTTGAAGTGTCAATCTTAGATTTGAAATAGCGACACAGATCACACAAGCATTAGATCTTGCTTCCAGGGATTTGACTTTGTGAAATGACTTTTGGATACTCACACACATTTCTTTAGTAAAAATTCATATTTTACTATGAAAAATAGCCCATCAACAAAGTTCAACATAGTTTTTGTATTTCAAATGGCCATCCACGTTTGAAGTGTCAATCTTAGATTTGAAATAGCGACACAGATCACACAAGCATTAGATCTTGCTTCCAGGGATTTGACTTTGTGAAATGACTTTTGGATACTCACACACATTTCTTTAGTAAAAATTCATATTTTACTATGAAAAATAGCCATCACAAAGTTCAACATAGTTTTTGTATTTCAAAAGGCAATCCACGTCTGAAAAGCCAATCTTAGATTTGAAAGAGAGACACAGATCACACAAGCATTAGATCTTGCTTCCAGGGATTTGACTTTGTGAAATGACTTTTGGAAACTCACACACATTTCTCTAGTAAAATTCATATTTTACTATGAAAAATAGCCATCACAAAGTTCAACATTTTTTGTATTTCAAAAGGCCATCCACGTTTGAAGCTCAATCTTAGATTTGAAAGAGCGACACAGATCACACAAGCATTAGATCTTGCTTCCAGGGATTTGACTTTGTGAAGTATATACCTGGCATTAAATGCAGTCGACATAAGCAGCTGTATTGAAAACTATTTGAATATTGACGTACCTAACAAGGTAAAACTTATAGTTGTTGATGAATTCGCTTACAAGGTATATCCATTCAAGTATCTCATTAAGAACGAGCAATATTAAAATGAGTTTGCAAATGAATACATAGTACTGAGAGAGGCTTTGAAAAGATAATGCAAGAACTTAGCTAAGCTTGACGGAGTTATACTTGGTCATGGTTTTATTGCTTTGAGACTAAGAAGTTTGAAATGACTCTAAGAGAGTATCTCTACCATAATAGATATCCTGATGATTTGAATGAGATACTAACAGATATGACTAAGGGTGTGAAAGATTTCCATGATCTAGGGTATGTTCATAGAGATTTGAAGCCAAAAAATGTAATGCTAAATCTCTGCCCTTTATAAGTAGTAGTCATATATTTCAACAGATCAATAAGACAAGAGGTAGTGACTTTAGCTAAGGTTTTAGGCACTCCAGGATACTTCCCTATAAGAGATAAATGGAAAAATGGCTCTGTATAATGGGATGTTTGGGCGGTAGCTGCAATTATCTTAGAGTGCGATATGGAAAGTATGTCATACTTTGGAACAAAACATGAGAAATAATCAATAAGTTTGGCTGCTAAACATATTAAGCAAGATGAAATATGCAATGAAATTAAGAAGATAGTTGAGATGGTCATCGTAAAAGCTCCAGCATATCCAAGATAATCATTAGATGATATACTAGAACAACTACAGACTGCTAAATTCAAGAGGTATCACAAAGATAAGCAGATAAAATTTGTTTGAATTAAGTACAGTAATACTCATTAAATATTCATTAAATTCATAAAAAAAACCTGCGTTTACTCTACTAACCCCAAAAAGACCCCAACTATACCCTACAAATCAAAGCACTTATAAACCTCACTAATGGGTTTTGGGGTTTTAAATGTTAAATAGGAAGATTAAAATAATGATAATAATTACGTCAATCTAAATCTAGCTTTCATCAGTTTTAAAAACGGTTTTTAATAAAAAAATGAGATTTACAGATATTATATTAATTCTGACCGCCAATTAAAGTAATATAACAAACCTTGACTTCATTAACTCCAAAAAGATTTTAGCATCTAGAAGAGATGACCATAACTAAACTTAATAATATTTAAATATCTCAGGGATCATCAGTAAGTGGAACTTGTGATGATTCACTCTCTTCAAATATACCATATAAATTAACTGATAAAGTGTTGAATTATCATCTTATAAAAAAATAAGACTATGGTTTCCATCATTTAAAAAGCAATTTCGATAAAAGTTTCCCTTACATTAACTTTCAGAACTGCGATCCCTTTAATAGAGAGGTAATAAATATTCTTATAGTCTTTCTAGTTTCTTAATATTTCATAAACGATAAACATATATTGTCAAGCTTATAATATTAATAAGCATTACATGCTTCATGTCAGAACAAACTCATTAAGGCATTTAAAAACTTTTCACTAAGGTATAGAAAAAAAATTAGAAATTCTTGCCAGCATATGCTTACTTATTACAATAATTAACCTGAAATTATTCCTATAACTTTATTTAAATGAAATTTGATGTCTTAGATTTTTATTGTTCAAGGCCTAAATCATACAAAACAATCAAATTAGAATAATTAGTCATCTTTTTAATTAACTACTTGCTTGATATTCTTCTTTTGATTTGAATTGGAAAAATCATGAAACTATAAAGAATTATAATGTAGATAAAAAATAAATTTGGGAATCGGACACATTTTCCTTGCTCAAAGAATTCTGAGTGGAATGTCGTAACCCCAAAACCAATTCAATTGTTTAATTGAGTTTTTAAATTGATAAAAGATATCAATAAATGTATTCTTTATTAAAATTTATGTAGAAGATTAGGGTTAATTGTAATTTTAGATCAAGATTATCAGGGTTTATTTTTTAAAAATATTCACTCGAACGGTATCTTAGCATCATGAGGTATCTTTCTAAACTACCAATCTCATATTCACCCTATTATTTGTTCTCTACTTTGTTCTGCTCTATCATTTGACTTTAGAATAATTACTCAGCTATATCACTTAAACTGTCTTTTATCTTGTTTTAGTAAAGACTCAGGTAATTCTCTATTTTGAATATTTTTTCTCTCTTACAGCAATAATACTTAATAATAGCATTTCGCATTCTATTATTATTGGTGCTTAGAACCGAAATATTCAACTTGATATCCTGATCTTTTCAAGTCTACTTTTTTCTGCAATGCATTCAGGAATGCCTCGGACGTTTTCAAAGTCTTAAAGCTTCAACTCTCTATTACTTATTATATCTATTATTACAAAACTAATGAGAAAAATTGAGAATAATATTTTCTGATTCAAATTTTTGTGCACATACCCTAAACTATTCAGCTAAATGCCTTGGCAAACATTTGTTTGAATAAGAGGCAGCTTTTTTGAAATTCTAAAATCTTTAATGTTCTCTCAAAGTCCTTTAGAATAGTGGTAGGAGAAAAGCTATACGATCTTAAGATAGATGAATTGCATCAAACTTAATTATAAATCTACTCTATCTTTTTCTTGCCTTAGTAAGAGCTTGGTACTCAATAACAAATTCCATTTGTAAATGTCATCAAATTAAAAGTAGTTGATTGGAAAGATTTATATGTAATCTTCCTATCTGTTATGACTTTTTTCTCAAACTTCTCTTAAAAAAATAAGATAGTTTCCGATACAGTATTTACGGCTAATAATATTCAATATTGGAAGCATCATTTCATCTATCTTTAGTGTGATTTTCATTCTCAGTAGCAGGGAAGTTTCTGACTGATTTATATACTTATTTATATTCTTAACACTTTGTTTTAAAGACTCTAAGAGACTCTTCGCATTATTTTTTTAAAAAGAAAACCCTCTCCTGTTTCAGAAACTATTACTTCAATATTCTTGACATGATGTTTTTAAATGTGAAGTTTAAGATCCCTTGAACGATTATTTTTCTTCTTGCAGTAGGGTCAGAAATTTATTCCATTTAACTTATAATGCTTAAGATTTACCCTTAGTCTGCTAGAATGCTGCTCAAAATATACCGCTTGAAAAAATGATTTAAAGGGGGAAATTTTTTCACATTCTTAACAATAATACTCAGCTTTTTATCTTTATTCTCTTCCTCCTCTACTATTATTTTTATGCCTCGCATTAAATTATTTTGCTCTGTATTTCTATTCAAAATAAAGACCTAAGGTAAGAGAATAAAAAGTTCCTACTAGAAATTGCTTGTCTCACCCTTTTTAAAATTCATGAATGAATCATTTAATTGATTAATACAAAGAAGTGCCATTTTTTTGAAGGTTACCGCTCATATTTAATAAATACTATTGTTAGAATAGAACTGAATCGGGGGAAAAAGATAAGTTAAATCAGAATTGAAATACAACTAATCGAAACTATCACTAATTAGAAAGGCGTTATGTTCATGATGTCATAAGATTTTCGCTCTCTGCTTATAATGGAAAATCAAAGCATCATATTCATTTACCAGATAAGACCACAACTTAATCTTTTTTTAGAGGAATATATAGGAATTTGATTATTTTCAAAATAGATTTGGGAAATTATTAAAATAAAATTAAAAATAAAATTAAATATGGAATTTTAGTATTTTTTGATTTTTATATAAGTGTTTTAACTGTTATTGATTTGAATTTTATATATTTTAACAGCCAATAATTTGACTCTTCGATAGATCAAATTAGATTTATCATATCTTAACTGTAGATCCTTAAATTTAACTTTTAAATTTTTTAACTCTTGATAAATTAATATCTCTCTATAAAAATTAGCTACCAAAAATATTTAAAATGGAAAGAATAGACAAATATTTTAAGACCATATTTCATTCTTATAGTGTCCACAAATTATTTTCCCCCATCGATATAAATCGATTTTAAGTATTTCTCTTCTTCAAACTTCTACCTAACTTATCTCATTAACCAAATTACTTGAGGACTTGGTCTAAATAATTTTTTTGTGCATTTAATCAAGATCTTAATTTTATCTTCTTTGAGTATTTCATCAGGAATTTCATACTCATTTTTATTGTTAAAATACACTAATTTATATGAATTTATTATGAGTTTCACTAAAATCGAAATATCTCTCTCAGTGATTTTTCCATGAAATATGAGTAAGATGGAACATGTAGCTTATGTATTGATCTATTTTATTCCTTCTAGAGTCAAGTCGTGAAAAAAAATCGCTGCTTAAGATAATTTCAATTCTTTTCAGGTTCTCGACCAAATTTTGATTTTTGTTACAATTTAGCAAACATCACCTCTAAGTGATATTGACACAATTCCAAATGGACACAAATTCCGAACACAATTCCAAAGGCAGAGTTCAGACCTCATCACTTATCTATCACTCTGAGCTTAGATATAGTCCCTTTTCCATCTCATTACAACCTTTTGATTATGAGGGGGTCCGAAAAAGAGGGATTTTCTCTCTTGGGTGAAGAAATATTGAAAAATTTAGAATTATGTTTTGATAGACAATTCTATAATCTAAGTAGAATAATTATATGAAAATTTATAGACATTAGGTTAGAGAGATATTGAAATCAAAAATCAAAGCATCGATTTTTTTCTTTTCCCTCAATAACTTCCTTCAATGTGAGATTCATGGAAGATGAGTAGGATAATAGTTGTAGTTCATACCCTAAGCTATCGAATGATATATATATAAATATATATATATATATATATTCCAATACAAATTCCTTTAGGATACAGAGATAAATAGAAAATAAGGTCTAAAATTTTCGAAAATAATGAGAAATATTGAAATCGATTTTTCTCGCTTGGCTAATTAGATGATGAAAAACTCAATTCAAATCTTAAGTAGATTATCACATGGAGAATATTTCTTCTCCTATAGTCAAATCAATAGCTAATTACATTAGAGAGATAAATCGAAAATAAATCTAAAATTAAAAAAAAAGTGTAAAAACTTAAATGCAACAAACATCACTCAAAAAAATTCTTGAGGTAATGAAATTTAGATTTTATAAAGCATGATCTAATCTATCTTTTATCATTTATAAGTTTTTTTATATTTATTCACTGAGCAGAGAAAACCTCTAAACCCATCTGGATCATTTTCGGATTTTTGAAAACCAATATCAAAAATCTTATTTTCCGAAAATGATCCAGATGGGTTTAGAGGTTTTCTCTGCTCAGTGAATAAATATAAAAAAACTTATAAATGATAATAGAGAGATTAGATCATGCTTTTAATAAAAATCTAAATTTCATTACCTCAAGAATTTCTATAAGTGATATTTGCTGCATTTAAGTTTTCACACTTTTTTTTGAATTTCAGATTTATTTTCGATTTATCTCTCTAATGTAATTAGCTATTGATTTGATTATAGGAGAAGAAATATTCTCCCTGTGATAATCTACTTAAGATTTGAATTGAGTTTTTCATCATCTAATTAGCCAAGCGGAAAAATCGATTTCAATATTTCTCATTATTTTCGAAAATTTTAGACCTTATTTTCTATTTATCTCTGTATCCTAAAGGAATTTGTATTGGAATATATATATATATATATATTTATATATATATCATTCGATAGCTTAGGGTATGAACTACAACTATTATCCTACTCATCTTCCATGAATCTCACATTGAAGGAAGTTATTGAGGGAAAAGAAAAAAATCGATGCTTTGATTTTTGATTTCAATATCTCTCTAACCTAATGTCTATAAATTTTCATATAATTATTCTACTTAGATTATAGAATTGTCTATCAAAACATAATTCTAAATTTTTCAATATTTCTTCACCCAAGAGAGAAAATCCCTCTTTTTCGGACCCCCTCATAATCAAAAGGTTGTAATGAGATGGAAAAGGGACTATATCTAAGCTCAGAGTGATAGATAAGTGATGAGGTCTGAACTCTGCCTTTGGAATTGTGTTCGGAATTTGTGTCCATTTGGAATTGTGTCAATATCACTTAGAGGTGATGTTTGCTAAATTGTAACAAAAATCAAAATTTGGTCGAGAACCTGAAAAGAATTGAAATTATCTTAAGCAGCGATTTTTTTCACGACTTGACTCTAGAAGGAATAAAATAGATCAATACATAAGCTACATGTTCCATCTTACTCATATTTCATGGAAAAATCACTGAGAGAGATATTTCGATTTTAGTGAAACTCATAATAAATTCATATAAATTAGTGTATTTTAACAATAAAAATGAGTATGAAATTCCTGATGAAATACTCAAAGAAGATAAAATTAAGATCTTGATTAAATGCACAAAAAAATTATTTAGACCAAGTCCTCAAGTAATTTGGTTAATGAGATAAGGAGGAAGAAGTCTTGTAAACAGAAATACTTAAAATCGATTTATATCGATGGGGGGAAATAATTTGTGGAGACTATAAGAATGAAATATTGTTGTTAAATAATTCTCAACATCTATCCTTTTTTAAACTTTGTGATAGCTTATTTGTATAAAAAAATATTAATTTATCAGGACTTAAAAAATTTAAAAGTTAAATTTAAAGGGTCTATAGTTAAGATATGATAAATCTAATTTGATCTATCGAAGAGTCAAATTATTGGCTGTTAAAATATATAAAATTCAAATCAATAACAGTTAAAACACTTATATAAAAATCAAAAAATACTAAAATTCCATATTTAATTTTATTTTTAATTTTATTTTAATAATTTCCCAAATCTATTTTGAAAATATTAAACCTTTAAATTAATTTGACTAGGTTTATTGATTGCCAGTTGTGATTAGTGATTATTAAAAATATGTATAAAATTTATATATATATATATATATTATTTTACGACATATTTATGAATTATTATAACTTTTAATCAAATAAAAATTATTTATTAAAGTCTTTCTGTCATTTCTTCTTCAATCTCAATCATTGCACTTTGTTCTTTGCTTATTTACTTCTCCTATCAATAATGTTCAACAGTGATTTCTTCTTATAAATGGTCCATAAAACACTCCCCATATGGGTCGAATCAAACAGCATTACTATGATTTTCTTTATCGATAAAGGACTGATATTTATCAATGACAGCTTGCCTCGAGCGTTTCTCTTTATTTTTTTCTAACCTTCTTTAAGATAAAGGAATTAGTTGTCACGTCACGACTACATCGCAATCAAGATATTATAAATTCACATCCTATATTCACTTCTGAAGAGTACCCGAATCTATACAGCAATATTTTCGTCTAAGCTGCCAAGATCTTTGATAGAAATGCCTTTCGTTCTATATTTTTGCTATAGAAATGCCTTTCGTTCTGCTAATAGAATTCTCGATACACCTTATGAGTAATTATTCTCCCATAAGGGACTAAGCTTTTGATTCATCGTATTATAAATCTTTAATATCAACAAGATGTCAGCAGAGTCAATTAAGTCCTTGAGAATACCATAAACTAAAATACTTAAATCATTTAATCTTAATTATTTTACATGTTCTTTAATCTCATTTGAAAATCTATTAGCCAAGCAAATTGATTAAATGAGTCGAATTCAAACAATACAATAATTTAATTATAGATGTTTAAATTAAATCTCTAATCAGAGGAATATTACTCAAAATCATGGTCAAATGAGAAAGATTCTGAGATTGTCAAATCCCTGTATTCTTCTAAAAACAGATTGTGTTTTGGTTAAATCCAGTCAAATAAATGTGATGAATTCATTTCTTATATAAAAAAAAGAGCTTGAATGGTGTGACATCATAAATATGAAGGTAGCTATCCAGAGCCTAAATTGATCTATTAGCTTTTCATATTCTTGGCAGTTACGATTAATTATAATTCAACTCTGATTAACTTATCTAATTTCCCCTAATTCAATTCTATTTTAATATTAATAATTATACAAACTGTAAAAAGTTTGCTTGTATAAATGGGTTGGAACAGAGTATCAAGGACTTCTCTTAGTGTAATGAAAAAAATGGTGATTTTTAATGTGAAAACTTTAGTTTAATCCCTATCTCACCTAATTAAATTTATAATTATTAGGAGCAATTTAATGGAGAAAAATTGATAAAAATAGGAGTCAAACTCTTCCATCTTTCTCTACATTACTGTTTAAGCTTGAATTCCAGTAGGATCTCTCTATTTAACATTAATAATATTGGAAGCTTAGAATGGATTTCCATATTTTTTTAATTTCATTAGCATTTATAGGAAATGGAAGCAAGAGGGAGTTTATGAATGATGTAATGAAGCGAATTTATTCTCAAAAGTTAATAGGAATATTTTATTCAAAGAGAACTTTTACAGAAAATTGTCTAAGCAAGGTTATTATCCATAACATATTTAATTACCATAGTTAGACTGTTCTTATCAACTAAGGATGGAACAAAAAATCTCATTCTTAAAAATTATTCTAAGTGAAGATAAAAATGCTTTTAAGATTAATTAATTAAAGATGATTGAGATTTCTTATTGTCCAGAAATCTCAGTATCAAAACTCAATGATAATGCATTGAGTGATCCAAATGTTTTTGTTATTTTCCATCAAAGTTATATCTCACTAATAAGTTGTCAATGAAACTTTTTTTGGTGTTCTGTGGAGCTCTTAAACCTGAATAATTAAATAATATTATTCAAGAAGCTCACAAGAACCGCGACAGTATCTCTTAGTAAGAGAAAGAAAAGCAGGGGATTAAAATTAGTAAGGCGTGGCTCTAGGAGTTTTAGAAGAATGCTTTCATCTCAATCTTAGACTTATAACTTTATAGAAAAACGTGGTTCTTCAATATATTAAATGAAAGAGCGCAACAAATTAAAAAGATAGAGATTTAGAAACTCTCAAGTAAAGCTTGAATCGAGTATAAGACTCTTCAAAGAGTTAATAAAACTAGATGAGATGAATATAGACTCAGGGGCTGGTTCTAAGAGTAAAAAATATGGGCCTGATAAGCTTAAGCGAAAGAAAAGAAAGATAAGCTAAATCTATTTATAGGCTCATTTAATATGCGAACTTATTCATTCGTATAAATGTAAAACTTATTTTTACACCCAAAATCTATCTTCTCAAGTACATACTTTAGCTTTTTATTATCGATGACTCTCTTAATAGCCCTTATTATAAAATACACAGTGTCTATATTTAAATCGTGCACAAGTGATAGAGCAGAAGTTTCGTATAGTGACATTTCCATAACCCTCAAAACAACATACTACCCTTAAATAAAGGGGTATAAGTAACGTTGATTGCAGGTGTTATATTAAATCTTTCATATTCCTTCCTTGAGACTTTAGTTTTGTGGTTGATAAGTTATCAACAAACAATATAATCTTTTTGTTACCGGATTATATCTAAGTTATTGCAAGAATTTTATACATATAGATCAGTTTATATTTATTGAAGGTGAATAACGTAAGACTCATCTCCGTTGTCTTCCTATATTACAATTAGAGTAGCCTGAGTTTAAATCTTTAACTTTAGATAATGAATTTCAATATTACTGTACCTCTTGACCAAGACCTTAATATAAAAAAAATGAGCGTAAATACAGCTTCATCAGTAAGGATGAGCATAATACCATAAAGCTCTCTACATATAATCAAATATATAATTTGAATTCCTCTTATAAAATTGAATATTAATTTCATCACTCTCTTAATGCGAAAAACTATCTTATAAAATGTTCCATTCTATTTATTTAAATGTTGGCTTTAGATTAAGTAAAGATGTGAAGCTTGGGAAAATGGTGATGAAACATTGCAGTTGTTTAAGCTAAAGAGAAATGAGCCCAGTATTTTGGAGTCTTGTCGTTAATAAGATAGTCAATATGATTATGCTAAAATTTTAAAGGTTTTATAGGCCAAGAATCTAGTTGCTATCACTTTTAAATTTATTACTAAATGACAGTGTGACATAACTGTAGCAATCATGTTATAAAAGTATAATTAAGTATAGGTGTGAGTTAGTCGCTATAATCATCGCTTCCATAACGCAACTTTAACATAAATACTCACTGTCATTAACCGACCCATACCTCGCATATACTCGCTTAAATACATTTATTTATACCCTAATCCTCTAAATAAACCTTAATAAAACTCTAATAAAGCATGCGTTTATTGCTATCTTTTATCAATCAAAAACTCAATCAAACTACTGAGTGGGTTTTAATAGTTTTATTATTTTTATATATCCTTATTGAAAAGATAGGTATAAGTTGAATCCTGAATTATCAAAAAAACACAATCTTTAAATCATGATAGGTCTTTATGGATTTGATAATCCTTAATTAATAATTTTAATAAGAATATTCATTGCATCTAAACTCATATATTATAATTAATTAAAGAAAAATTCAAAGAGAAGAGCGAAACACTTTTGCTATATAAATTATGGGAAAATCAAATCAAATATATTAAAATTTGTCGCCGCCAAACCTAAAATTAATGGGAGTTATTTGAAAGAGTGTTTAAAATTAGCTGAACTATGCTGATGGAGATACTAATTTATTGTGTCATTGGAGAGAAATTAATAAAGGTTAGTTTTGTCTTAAAAAATAAAGTAAAATCATCTCTAATTATTAAACTTTAATAATTTCTCTCTATAAAGATACTTTAAATTAGTACCACCAACAGCACAATTCAGCGATAATTAAATTCTGTATCGAACAAGTATCAGTTTGTCTTGGATGGTGAAATTTAACTTCTTTTAAATTTTAATAATTTTATTTTATTTAGTTTCCTCGATTTAACTATAATTTATCAGTAATAACAAATATTGCCTCAGATATTACTATATTAAATATACCATAAGTATTAAAATCAAGAGACACTATTAAAAATGTTATGGGGTTTGCAAATTATTAACACTTGATTTCTTGGTTTCTTTCTTTGTAGATATTTAAAACTAACAATATTATGGGAAATTAGGTGCTGCTTAAAAAGACTTACCCTAAAAAGTTCATATTTGTTATTTTAAATCAATTTAGAATAATTTTAGTTTATCAAAATTATAATTATACTTCGTAGTAAAGTTTAGAGAAGAGGCATTTAATGCTATGAATCTGAGACCAGAAGAAGCATGTGGTCTGCAAACTTCTTAAAGAATAAATATACAAGTAATTGTAAATTTTTGATTAAACTTTTATATAGACAAAAGGAGATAATGACATAGATAGATAACGCAAAGAAAAGAAAGTGGTGAAATGAATTATGTCTAACAAAAGTTTAATGAATTAGTGCCAGATTTGAGTAAAAGAGGAGCCAGAAATGAAAAATGTTGATGTAAAACCTCAATTAAAAATGCCACTAAGATATAAATATATTTAATTAATCAGATGAGTAAACAATTTAAGCTTAATAGTTCTTTCTAAGCGAATACTGCCGCAAGACATTCGAAAGAGGACAAAAATTGAGGGTTCATATTATTCGAAATTATGCCTATTTTCTATAATCAATATCATATTTTGAATATGTATTTGGATTGTACTAAAGATTTAAATAAATTTTAGTTTGCAATTAAATATAATTAATCCACTTTATAAAGATAAGGTTATTGAATAGCAAAGAAGATATTGGTTTTCACGAATATGCCTTAAATAAGTAGTGTAGATTTAAATACTGTAAATAATTGTTTTTCAATTTATAAGTAAATTTTAGGAAATCATATTTAAAAATTCTTTTTTTTATAAAGACAAACTAATAAAAGAATTTTTTAGATATCAAGATTATAATTATTTTGTGAAGACCAATCGAATTTTGCATCTCAATAACCATTAATTTTTGTCTTCAAATGCTACTTTAATATAAATTCTTCTATATTTGTGTAAATCTTACATTGAAACACTTACCAGAAGTTAATTAAATCGGGCAGCAAATATATTTTCAGAGATTATCTGTTTTTCAATATGTTTGGCAATATGATCTTGCAATCCTAGATTCTAGCTGCATTTCCATAGTTCAATCTGATGTTTATGTCATTAATCATATTAATTTTTGGGAAGAAAATCCAATATTACTTTAAAATTTATGACTTTATTTAATTTCAAATACAAATAAATTTTTCCCAAATTTGATAATTTAAAAATAACATGAACGCAATTACTGTTTGAGCATAATTATTTTTTTATTTTATAATACAAGTCACCACTCAATCTTAGCTGTGAACAAATTCATCATCATTCGAATAAGCAACATTACATGAGCTCAAGCCTAAATCCAAAATGATCAACTAACACAAGTTATAATAATTAATTATATTAAGTATTTATTATATTCTCTCATTTTCTATAATATTCTTGTAAGTTATAGATATTTACTATATTTTCTAATTTATATTTAAGAGATATCAAGCAATTTCATAATCAAACTACCTTGTTATATTTGTTTTATCTTATAGAATTCATTATTCATATATATAATATAAAAGTATGTGAAAAAGTGAGAATTAATTATTTTACATTTATATAAATAATTAGCTTATAAGTTCTTTATCTCTTCTATCATTTAAATTTGTACAATTGAAGTTCTCTAAACTTTGAAATTTTTCAAAGATGTAACTGATTCTTTTATAAATTTATCTCTGCAATAATATCCTTGTCATGCAAGCCTCTTAGTTTGACCATTTCATTTCTTTTGTGCATCTACAGATGATGCTGATCAAGTGATAAGGAGTCAGGTTGTAGAGTAATAGACTAAATTTCTCTTCTCAAAGGCCATTAGCATTTGTTTTAGCGATTTTTACTTCAATATCTTTCTACAATTGCTTAGCATTAATCTCCTCTTTTATCTGAATCAGGTGTGTATTTTGACTTACCATTCTCCTTCATCTTTAAATCTTAATCAAACCACTTTCCTCATCTTAAGAAGTCTTTTTGCATTATTGAGCTATATCTCATTGATTTGCTGATTAATTATTTTGAAAATTACGGCTTATCATTAAAAAGCAGTATTTCAAACGAGGTAAAGGTAAATACGGGTTGAGAGATGAACATGAGTATCACTCGAATTAGCAAAAGCTATCTCATGACTGTGGAATGTCCTTGGCTGACAAGTATCTTAGAAGCTGAGATAATGAAGAACCTTTATTTCCGGTCCACCCCATATTATTCAACAAGGCGCTTTTGCATGTTTCCTGATCTTGAGGATAGCTTTGATGAAGATCTTGTCAATGCAAGCTACATGTAAGCAAGTCTAGTGCCGCTTTTCTCTAATGACGTTGTGGATTCCTCGTGATTGGGAAGAAGAGACCTTGGCGATTTCCCAATAGCATAGTGAGACTTTCTATGATGATTGTCTACCATATATTAGATCTACTACTAATTCCAGAGGCTCCCCATTAATGGTCATTTTGAAGCGTGAATATATCAATACCATCCAAACTGGAATTTCAGAGCTTCTATATAACTACTTTGCCACAAGAGTACAGGGCTTGATGCCAAGAGAGCATACATTCACTAATGCTAAGGTAACACCAAATACTAGACTTTCTTGTACTACTACTCTTACAGATATATCGTAACATCAGCAACATTAAGTCAAATAAAGTTACTTAGACACGATCTTCTAACTCACAATACAATTTAGGCCACTCTAGATAGATTTTAATAAATCTTCAATTATTAATAGAAACATAATCTAGCAGCGATTACCAGAGTTGGTCATATTATATTTGATAGAATCATTCTTTTGTATTTCAGTTAAAATTTTTAGATCTGTGCATTTAACAATCAAATGCATTGATTGAAATACTCCTTTTTTTTGATTTTTAGGATTAAATAATTTTATTGTAATTAAGGTTGAGTAATTAAATAGTATAATAAAGACTGTAATACTTACAGATTGGATTGAGTAATTCTCAATAACTTAAAGTGCATTTATATTATATATTGACAACAATTATTAAATTTGTTTTACTTATATTAGTGGATGACTGTTCTCCCCGACACCCTACCCTCCCCTCCCTAGCCGAGCCTTACACCCCTACCCCTCACCTACCCCCTCACCCACCCCTACCCCTCCCCTACCCCCCATAAAATATGCCATTTCATATGAAAAAATTTTATCCCACAGCCTGAATCGAATTCCTTCGTGACATCTCGACTTTATGACCATTTATGTATACACAAAATAATATAAAATTTTAAATAACTTTTCTCCAACTATAAGCTACAAATACGATATAATTTTTTATTTTTAATAAGTTTTACTTCGTCCTCCGACTTTTTCACACCTTCTCCTATTGGAAAAATAAATATTATTAAATTTCTATTTAAAAAAATAAATTAATTATTTTTATTGACATTACATACATAATTTACTTTAAAAAATCAACCTCTTACATCACCGTCATTTAGCATATTTCCGAAAAGTAGTATGATTAAATTTATATTTTTTATTTTTCTATTCTATTCTGGCTTATTTACATTTTTTCTCATAAATTATAAGTTTGTCAAAATTACAATTTACCTTATTAATAAAAACAAAGATATTTTGATAATGTTCTTTAGAGATCAGGATGAACAAAGTTTTGGCTGCTACAACAACCTCTTTTCCTCCTCTTGCTCTCTAGCATTAGCTGGCTCAAGAAGCTCAATGTCCAAATTGAACTAACGCTAACTCATCTTGAAAAACTTGAATACCAAAAAGTGACACGTTAATAAAATTAATGGACAATAAACATCTTACAAGCCAATATAGAGTTGAGTTCCTATGCCAGATAGAATTAATCTAGATCCTTTTTGAATTATTATTATAACTGTACTTCAAAAATTCATTTTTTCACTATAGTATCATCCTGAAGAGGAAGGAACAAAATTTGTTTAACCTGATCTTTAATGATTGATATAATAGAAAATAAGAAATACAATTTAAGAACTTTATTGATTTTTATTATGCTAATAGAATGAAGTGTTGGTAAATTAAAATAACATTAGTTTTAAGTTTTTTACTTTTCATATTAGGACTACAATAAATTCAAGATATATAAATTAATATTTAGCATTTAAGTGATTAAATATAAATGGAAAAAATTTAAAGGTTTAATTGATGATGCTTTACCTTTTAATTATTTTTACTTTTCATCTTTACCAACTAAAATTCAATGATACTTAATTTTAATAAATCAACTATTAAAATGTCAAAAATAATTAAAATAAATTTACAAATATTTATGTATGAATTAAAAAAAAAGATTTATAAAATAAATGTTTTTATTAATGTGAACTAACTTTAGATTAATTTGAGTTAAAAGTTTACTGTTTGAAGATCTATTTTTTTTGGACAGAATTTGAAATAAACTAAATTTTAATTATGACAAACTTATAATTTATGAGAAAAAATGTAAATAAGCCAGAATAGAATAGAAAAATAAAAAATATAAATTTAATCATACTACTTTTCGGAAATATGCTAAATGACGGTGATGTAAGAGGTTGATTTTTTAAAGTAAATTATGTATGTAATGTCAATAAAAATAATTAATTTATTTTTTTAAATAGAAATTTAATAATATTTATTTTTCCAATAGGAGAAGGTGTGAAAAAGTCGGAGGACGAAGTAAAACTTATTAAAAATAAAAAATTATATCGTATTTGTAGCTTATAGTTGGAGAAAAGTTATTTAAAATTTTATATTATTTTGTGTATACATAAATGGTCATAAAGTCGAGATGTCACGAAGGAATTCGATTCAGGCTGTGGGATAAAATTTTTTCATATGAAATGGCATATTTTATGGGGGGTAGGTGGGATAGGTGTAGGCAGGGGTAGGGGGTGCTAAGGCTCGCTAGGCGTAGGGGAGGGTAGGGGGGTCTCGGGAAACAGATGACTTAGTAATAAAATATTATTATGTTATATATATATTGATTAAGGAATCAAACTTTTCTATCTGTAATTCTGTTAATTCTTATTAGATTTATATTTTATTGATTTGAAAATAATTAAATATTTGATTTTATTAAAAAGATCATTTATTATCCACAAAATTATTTAATTAAGGTCTAAATAGAACAATGTTCTAATAAAGCTTAATTTTTATATATTCTATATAGATTTAAAGATAAATTCAAAATAAAAACTTAAGACACATAATTAAATTTATATATTAAGGTTATTCTTAATACTGAGATATTTCACTTAAATCTTAGGGACAATTAATTTATACATGACTAGTTAAGTTTTAAAAGATTAGATATGTTAAAGAGTATTAAGGATAATATGCTTAAATTTGATCATAATATTTAGCTTCATCGCCAAAATTGTAAAAGTAGGCGATGAAGCAAAAATAATGTTGTAATTCTTAAAAAATAATCAACGAAAGCTTCATTTATACTTGAATTAATGAATGTCAGGTGTCCTTAGTTAACCTTGGGATGTAGTCGCTCTCAATGTTTGATGATCGATGGCATGTTCTTCTATGTTATTTCATTATTCTTTCCCTTTGCGGTGGCTTGCTGTTGATCTTCTTCTAAGCTATAAAGAAACAACTGCTAATCGTTCACGGGGCTTTGATCTGCTAATTGTCTTATTGCGTGTTCATAGTAGCCTGAAACGTCACGTCTTCCATTGGTGTTAGATAGGAATATAATTTAAATAATATTAAGTTTATTTAGATTAATTAAGGCAGCCATCGAATTTTTCACTGTAATTGTTATATATGATTTAAATTAATTTGAATATACTTAATGAAACAATTAAACTGTGAATTAAAATATAAAGCCACCTAACTATATATTTCTTATTAAAAGGATTTACATTAATTAACCTATAACAACTATTTGATTCGCTAAAAATTTATTCTTTTGTATATATTTCATTTGCTTTTTTGCGATAGAAAGTGCGATTCAAATTCTCATTTTTTATTATAAAAATATAATCAACAAATTGGATTTATGATAAATAAACATTAAAACTAACTTATTAAGTTAAACTTTGTAATTATTTTCATTACAGTTAGAAGTACATAGAATATCTATATAATTATTATTCAATACCATTTAAATTTACAGCTCTCTCTAATCACTAGACTAAAGCTTTATAATAAAATGACTTATTTATCTTAGTCTCCTGGAGATAATTTAGTTTAAAAACCTTGTAATATCTTCACTCAAGATTGATAATATTTTATAGTTTAGAAAGAGAGATTATTTCACAATTGTCTAACATTAATTAATATAATAAATAAGAAAAATTTAAAACACAACTTGTACAATTTTATTTATGATATCAAATTAATATAATATAATATAATATAGGAGAAATTAAAGATGTATAAGCCATTATATTTAATCATAGCCCTATTTATAGTAAGAAAAAAGAAAATATCAATATCGTTATTTTTAAAATGAAGTGAAGCGGCCTCCATATAACATGCTCCAAAACTTATAAAAACAGAAATCATCTACAGTGAGCTTCTTACCCGTAATTAATTGCTAAATCGTAGCTAGAAAACTTCTAATCAAATTGAGCTACCAGGAATATAGCTTTTATTAAGACTCGTAGTCTATGGGAATTGTAGTCCTTATCTTATTTAGGAGTAAATGCCACCTCTCTTCTATTCTTATCTGATTCTTTCTGTTTCCCTTTTTAAAGCTAGATGACACTTTAATTTACACATGACATCTACTGGACTTGTCTAAGAGATTATATCCAACAATGAAACTGTCAAGTGAATAAATAGCAAAAAATTTCCATAATTCAGAGCAATAAATAATGCCCCACGGACTTTAAAAGATGTATTCAAATGAAGTAGTAAATGAAAATAAGATTGAACTTGATAATTTAAATATTAACCTAGCATGAAATATAAGGCCTTTCAAATAGAAGTCTTTCTAGTTGTTGTACTATTGATGATTATTTATCCTCAATGAGGTAATATGGACAAGAAAGTTGACTATATCCTGTATTATTAACTCGATAACGCAGGCATAATCAGCTGGCATTCATATTTAATATTTCTTAAATAAAAAAGAATATGAAGAATTCTCTTTACTAACTAAATAAATAAATTGATATGTAAATTCTAAAAATAAAGATATCATCTAAAATCACATAAATTATTAATATAACATTTTATTTTGAGACGGATAAAACTTATTAAGGGTGAAATTATAATTAGAATAACTAAATAATGATCAAGCCAATAATTGATATAATATAAAAGAATTGAAGTGAGGAGATTTGAGAAATAATAACATGGATTTTTATTTATTTTATCATAAGTACTTAAAGCTATGTATTTGATGTAAAATTCTTATGGTCCAGACATTTCACAGATTCTATAAGAGAGATTCATCATTAGGCCACCTTTAATTGCAATCTATAAAGGGAAATACAATGGCTCTCTTCATTTGACAAAGGTTTTCTTGTGCTCTAATATTTCATGTGTAATTTATTAAGAATATTAATTAAAACATTAGTAGTGTTAAAGATAGATTTATACTGTGCAAATTGAGTAATTTAAGAGCTTATAAAATCCTTAATTTTAGGACAAAATTATATATTAGAAGTTACGTAATTAGCTTTTCCTGAGATTTAATTTATCTTCTCATTTTGTAAAAGAATCTTATACATTTTGAATTTTTTCCATGAACCAAAATGTATTGCTAAAAATACCAATAACAGAAGCAATATTCAGATAATAGAACATTCATCTGCTGAATAATCCTTGAATCTAAAAGTGTCTTTCAATTTCAATAGTGAAGGTTGAAATGTTACAATTAAATGTGTTTATTTGAATGCAAGAATCTTAGACCGTCAGAATTCCTGCTCCTATAACCGGAGAAGGATCCTTACTCATAGAACTCTTAAAGTACTAGACTAATTTGGACTTAAAATTATGCTGGATTGTTTAATGATGACCTAGCTATTGGTTATACTAATTATTTTAAATGAGGTTATCGAGCTAAGAAAATTTTGGCCGTACAGAATTGTGCTTTCATTGAGATAAATTGGATTGATGAACAATAAATTATCTCTTGAAGTCAAAATATTTGATAGGTATATTATTGTAGGCTAAAAAGAGTTCTTTTTTTAATTTAAATATCAATGAGCTAGGTAGAAACTAAAGATAATGATTAACAGGAGTAAGTTTCTTTCGAATATTCCTACCATCCATTACCTCTCCTAATGTTGTAATTTATGAAGAAAAGATTTCACTCTCAAACTATAAAGTTCTTCACACCATTTACATGCCAGAATTCGTTTTAGCATGCTCTTCATCTGTGCTTAGGACATCTCTTTTAAAACCTCTACTTTCTCTTACCACTAATACAAAAAAGAAAACTTTTAGATAAATTTTTTGTAACTTATATTATTTTTTGTTAGTGTAAATCCTCCACCAGCATAGTCGTTTAAAGTATTCTTATTAATCTTAATAAAATTGTTTTAATCATCTGTATTACTTTTTGTTTATCTTAATTATTATATTTATAAGGATATTAAAAATTGAACTTTATGAAAGCAATTAAGCATAAAATACTCCTATAGAATTGGTTATATATATAAAATATTTATTTTATCATTTTATGAAATTTGTTTGATAATTAATTTTTAATTGATAATTATCAATCTAAAATAATTTTCTCATAATCTGAAGTCAAATGATCATGTACGTTTATTTTCCTCTAGTAATTACTTTTATTGAAGACGCTAAATTATGGATAAATGGTAAATCTCTTAAATAACAGGTTAAATATATAAAACATTAGCATGTGACGATTATAACCGATGACCAGATTAAGAAAAGCCTATGTAATTTGTGACAATTGTATAATTGAATTTATGAATTAAATATTATTTCTCAATTCTCTCCCATTCATTTCATCAAAATTAAAGCCAATGGCTTGAATAAATATTCCTTTAAAATAAACCAATCAAGCTGAATATTTAATTTCAAGCTATTTATAAATAATTATATCTTATCATAATTTTAATTGTCAATTAATAAATGTTTACAAAAAATCTTAATCCTTAACAAATCAAGGAGTTTAAGAATGATGAGTGTGGCTTTTTCACTTTCAGCATCTCTTGACTTTGAACATATTCTATTTTATGCGCACTTTATTATTTCATTCAGATAATATTATGAAAATTTGAGAAGTATAAAAAAATTAAATAGAGAAATAAAGAGCATTATAATGACAATTTAAATAAACTTATCGCTTAGTGGCTTTTTATTGGTTTAATGATATGTAGTTTTTTTGTTTTTTTTTATTATTTAATGATGATATGGAGTTATAATTAAAAAAGCAGCGATTTTCACCTTGATTAGTTTCATGAGTTCATTGTCTATTATCGAGGTCATGGAAATTGTTGACGCTTGATTCTGGAGCTTCTAGCTCTCTAAATGAATAACCTTCCTCAAGCTAACTTTTTTAAATATCATACTTAATTTTATTTATTACTTCTCTGTATTCAACTTCTTATTCTTCCATTTTATTAACTTTTTCTTTTGATATATAGGCAAGTGAACTTACTCTACTTTGAATTTTTGAAGGTCAGAGAGAAACTAGAGAAGACTGGGAGCTCTGGGTTGTATTCTCTCTTGGTATTCATCAAGTAATTCTCGCTTCAATGTTATTTACTTTGTAGTAATCGTAAATTTCACAAAAGCGAATCTTATCTCTTCTAACCCCATTTTTTAAATACTGATAACTTTGCTTGTCCTCATCATATTTTGCTCATTGTCATCATCAATCAATTGAGAATCAATTTTAATTTCAGCAGTGACCTGTCTTTCTGGAGACAGTAAATTGCTCAGAGAAAGAGTTTATATTCATCTTTCTTCATTCATTTCATCTTCATTTATTCTTTAGTACTCTTTATATCTTAGAGTACCTCATCTCTGATTATATATTTTAAATTCTCAAGTTTTAGTAGATTCTCTTGTTATCATTCATTTTTTCGGCTCAAAGCCAAGTTAATACCAGTTTCTTCATAAGGATGATAATGTGAGTGATGATTTTTCATTTACGTTCATAAGGTTTCTCTTAATCTAAATGAAGCCCTCTTTATGTAATATCAATGAAAACTAAAGGAACTCCTCAATTTGTTTAGAGATTTTCTCTTGAACCTTTAAAGACCAACAAATAAGAAGAGAAATTCTAGTTAAGACGATTAGAAATTAAAAACAATCAAATCTCACAGCTAAGTGAATCCACCATCATCATAGTAGGACTTGTTATGGAAACATTGATTGTTCTCCAAAAGGAACTAGCCATTTGTGAAAGTTATACCATAAAATTGAAAATTTGCCTACATTCACGCCACTAAAATCATCAGTCATGTGTGCATCATAGTTGATGGCTTAGATATAATTTCTCCTTCTGCATCATCAGCTTATTCTTCTACAAAATTTGAGTACCCATATTTATACAATAAGTTTTCTACACTTTTGGTGCATGCGAAACTGAGTACCTATTTATTACTGATTGTTACTCGTAAAATTATCATCAACTTCTTCACATTCTTCCTGTTCATCACTTTGTTACTTCTACTACAATTCAATCCGCGCTTCAATATCAAGAGTCGTAATCGAGAAGGAGATGAGTGAAGAAGTCAATGAGGGAGATAAGTATGAGCATCATTATAATACAATCAAGTGATATAACGCAAGGCACTGAACAACTGATAATTTTGCGAGATACTTCATGAGACTTTTTGAAGTGGAATCAGCCTTGAGCAAATATTAAAGTATTATTACTTGCGAAAAATGAAGTGATTGCAAGAAGAGCAATCAATTTTATCTAATCTTTCCTATTTACAATGATTATTTAAGTTATATAATTAGAGGATTTATATCTTATTAGTTATCACTTCTACACACTCTATTATATGATTACTTACTACACTTATAATAAAATACATATATGAATTAATTTATGGCAGAAATTAAATTAATTTTATAAATACAACTCATGCAACTGTAAAATTTTTATAATTATTATTAAATGATTACAATCTAACATACAATAATGAATTGAGGATTTTCCAATATTATAATTGAAATATATAGAGAGCAGAAGGTTCAAAGCCAAATTTTATGTTTATACCTCCTTAATATCATCAAATAATTATTGGTAAAACATCTCAATAAATTATAAGAGCCTATGATCAGGTATCCCACTTCTTATCGTGATTAAATTGTAAATAAAAGTTTAAATTTAAATATTTTATTAAAGATATGTTATTAGTTATTAAAAACGCATTTAAATTATTAATATAGTTTCAAATAATAATAATAATGTCTTATGTTAGAATAAATCTTTTTTTTTATTAAAAAAAAGTTGGCTATATTATATATTGAATAATTGAAGCTATTTGCTTAACTATTATATATTTGTTGATAACTTGCTACTGATACGATACGAAATGATGTAACTTAGTTTCATAGCGATAATGAGACAAGTTTAAACAATCTATTTAATGAATGATATTTATTACTGCTTGAAATATGAAACTTTCTTTAACGAGTTTGTTAAAAACATAAGTTCGTATATTCTTTAGCTACGTTCCATTTGTCTCCATGCTCTTCAGCGCATTGCTGTATTACTTTTATGACTTAACTATTGTTGTAATAAAAGGTGGATGGTGGAAATAGTAAATATTAAGCCATTTTTATTCATTTTTTTGCCAATAACTTTCAATAAATGACCAAAAATTATTCTAATTCTATGATTTAAGACAGAAATGTATTCGATTATTGTATCACATTCTTTCTTTACATTATTCACTTAATTAAAAAATTTAAACAACAATATTAATACTTATAAATTACATTGCTTAACCATATTTTTAATCGCATTTCAAATTTTTGATTTTAATTTTTTTAATTAATCTACATTTAAGTTTAATTTACCCTTCTCTTTCTTATTTATTTCCATATTCTTCAGTTTCTTAATGACTAGAATCGAAATTGATTGCTTCAAAAATAAGTTTTTTATTTTAATGAGAATAATTGAAAAGATAATAATTAATGCCTATATTTTACAAAATTTTACACTACTATTTCAAAAAATATAGAGTAATTGTAGCTAAAATAAATCTTGTTTATTATATTTATAAAAAACTTATATCTTCTTTATGGATTATAATAGATAAAGAAGGATTCGATTTTAAAAATAATTGATGCTAATCTGTAACGGATTTATTAAAAAAGAAGCTTAATGAATTATTTCGAAATATTTTTTGAGAGTTTAGCTTTATTTTCGATTCCTAATGAAGTCATTTCATTGGATCAGAATTAGACAACTATCTTGAACGAGAACTTGGAATAAGCTTTCTCCACAATATGAGATTTCATTCTTTAATTTGATTTGAATATATTCTCATCTTTAATAGTTTTGAACTAGATTCTATTATTAATAATTTAATAAAAATAAAAATGTATTTTTGATTTTCTACTCAATTATTTATTAAGTTTTAATTACTAATAGTATCTATTTTTTCATTTTTAAAAAGTCCTATAGAAATTATATGAAACTTATTAAATTTTTTTATTACTATCTTATTGTTTAGTGAAAATCATCATTATTTCTTAGCAATAAAATATTTGGCCTGACAATTTATTGATGCCAATCAAGTTATTTACTTGTTCTTGTTAGTTTGTTTTTAGTGTTTAGATTATCTTAAAATGATTATAATGATCGTACCAAGCCCATAATCCGATTATCATATTCTAAATAAACTTTTATTTAAAAGAGAAAAGGCTTACTTCAATGTATCTGCAGGCAAGCTTCAAATTAATATATTATATTAAAAAATCTTAGGCTTTTATTTTTGCTTGGCTAATTCATTCTTGTAGTAAAAGAGTAATCTATTTGATACTTAGTAAAATCGGATATTTTTTCACGATTCAGATAACCCATAAGTAACATAATTTTGCTGGGGAATCGGCTTTCCAATATTCAATTGCTTTACATAATTTCATATGAACAAAATATAATCAATAGATATTTTAATGCTTCAAGTACCATAGTTTATTGCGGTCATTCAAAATGAAACTCACAAATTGACCAGATTTACATCGTACTCATTTTGTCTCTTCGTCATTTACATTTATAAATCTTTTGTTTTGAATGAATCTTATCACAATTTGCTTTTATCTCTCCTTAATTTAGGAAGCCCACACCTCTTTCCATTCTGTCAATTAATTAGAAACAAGGTTACCTCTTACTAACAAACTATTATGTGAGTTCTTTCCATATTCTAACAAATTCTTTTGATAATACTGCTTTTAGAATAAATGTAGGAGGCTTCAAGTTATAATAATTGTTCATGACTAATGGTTGGTATTTTTATATCGTATCTCTATTACTGATTTACTTTAAAGAAACTAACTGATTTAATCTTAATTAATTACAATTCAATTTCCTTCTGTTTTTTATCATTTTTATCATAAATTCTTTTTCATTTTCACTACTTCCACTTTGCTTTAAAAATATACTGCAATTTCCTTAATCTCTATCATTTTCTTTATCTTTATTTATTTTTTTGGAGAACTTCTTTCTCTCATTGAGCTTTAACTTCTAAAGTGTAAGAATTTTATTTATTCTACGTATATTATCCCCTTCTTCATAACTTTAATATTTAGTCATTAAATTCGCATTGTCTAAATTCTTATTTAATGTTTAATAATATAAGTTAATTTAAAAGTTTTAATAGTAAAATGTAATGGAATGATAAAATTCAATTGTAAACATTAAGGAGATCCCTTAATTATTTTGCTTTCCTTCTCTTTTATTCTTTTCATTTTGCACTAACGCCTGTTGCTTTAATGCTTAGTTTTATCCATAGAAGGTGTTAAAGCTAAAATTTGCACTGACATAGTTATCATGTGTTTGAATTGTTCCCCTGATTTTTCATTTAATTTCGTTTTATAATTAGCAAAAGCAAATTGTAATCAACATTAAAATCAATGAAATAATTTGAATAAACTAGGTCTTATTGCACCATCTTGATGTATAGAATCAAAAATAATTCTATCAGTTTGATATTAATACAACTCTGATAAAACAAACGATTATAAAAAAATATAATTATTATTTCTCAAAATAAAATAAAGTATAAACTTAATTAATGATAAATCTGAAAACCTTCAGCTAGAGCATCTCTAAACTCCTTGAAAGTATATTCTAAATGATTCAGAAGAAAAAAAAAGATAAAAAATGCTTTCTTTCTTAGGTTGTATCGCTGAGGAGGAAAGCATGAATACAGCTGCTAAGATGGACTAGTTGTGAGTATCAAAAGCAGTAAATTTGAAATGGCAGAGAAGAAGCTAGTGTTTATAATATATACAATAATACTTAATAGTATATTTAAGTAAATTTATTTAAATCTCTTTATTGAGATTATGCAAGTATTTAAAATGAAAACACCATAAAAAGATTGAATGATTTTAAAGAGATTTCTTGACTCAATGAACAATCTGCACTTTGAATGCAAAAAGTGACTGCATTCATCCAAGTGTGATGAAAAATGATCCCACTCACTTGGCAAACCTTAAGTCATTGGTTAATTATAGCGATATAACAATGGAAAGTTTAATCAATCAAATTTATTTAAAGTTACTTCAAGTTGTCTGGATAATATACATTTATTGGAGTGTTTTTAACCAGCTCATATAGGCTCAGATAATACTGAACCAAAGAAACATAAAATTAATTCTTTGATATCTTAGTAATGAATTGGTATAATTTTAAACTCAAAATAAATTCAAATTATAAAGAATAAAAGAAATATATATTTGTATAAATTTTTAAGACGTAACTAGTAGTAGTAGTAATTTGCAAAAGGTGGGACATAAATAAAATATAGATGTAAATATAATACAGATCTCTACTATATATTAATCAGTAATATAATATTGTGTTTTATATAATTAGAAACAATAGATTAGTTAGTAAAATTATTAGAATTATATATACCGTAGTCAACAGAAAACAATTAGTCTTGATTTTAGTCGTCCCGAAACAGTCAACTGGTCACAAATAAATTTTGGAGCTAAGACTATTTATGATGCCAGAAGTAATCACGATTGATATTTCGTTAAAGACAATGAGGACGATCTCGGTAAGAAATATAACAATCGGTAAAATCCTTATCCTCTACTGATTCAATTAATACAAGCAGCAAAAAATCCTGTTCTTATAAGTGATTTTATCGTGTACCTTGTCCTTGCATATGAAAGACTTAGAGCTTCGACGTTGGTATCAGCCAGTGCGAGTGGCTTAATCACAAACTGTTCATTGGGTCCAAGTCCCTTGCCTCTCTACACTATTTGCTTCTGTACTTGTTGTCGTTCCATGCTTATCGCTCACACAATAAATATTACTTAATGTGTAATTATTGAATGTAATTATTTTAAATTGAATTTGTATCTATTCAATAGAATGAGATCAATACAACTTCAAAGATTTTATAGTATGAGTAACTGCAACACAAATCAAAGTTCACGATAGGATAATTTTGCTTCTATTTTAAAACTAGCCTATGAATACAATTACTAAAGAAATCTTCATCATGATTAATATCAAGACTTCTAAATCTAAATTAATCAATCGTAAATAGAATTACTAGTTCGCCGTCACAAAATGAAATTAAAAGTTTTACTTTAATAGTTAAGGCAGATTAGTTAAGCATGATGGTCATTTTTTGAAGCATTTAAAAAGGGAATCTTTCAAATAGAAAGAGGAAGAAATATTTATAGCAAAAATTGACAATCACGAAATAAAAATATTAAAAAGAAACTATTTTCAATATAAAATATAAAATTAATAGCTTATGTTGAAAGAAAGAATAAAAAAGCACTGTTTTTAATGCAAAAATTATGAAATTAATAATTTATTTAAAATAACGATTTAATAAATGGCCATACAAAGAGGGCATGTGAACAAAGACAATTATTCACAAATTTTGCTTTGATCTTATCATTTTTTTACATTCAATAATTGAGTAACTTATTTTTTGCATAATGAGAATAGTGGAGAAATAACGATTGCTTATATAGCTTTGACAAATATAATTAGAGATAAATAACAAATATTCACCATGCTAATATTTTAATTAGAAATATCAGCATCTTTAAGATAATTCTCTTGGCTTTTCGATAAATAGTTTATAGCTTGGGCAACTTAAATATCCATTAAAAGTTAAAGGTCTTAATCATTAAAATGATGAGCATTTATGGAGAAGAAAAATTTGGGGAATGATAAACTCAAAGTAAAGTAATAGTACTGCTCTTACTTTTGAAGAAAGATATGCTTATTTGAACTAAACAAACAATCATTAAAAATAAAAAGTATACCTTTTGCAACAATGGTTGAAATTTGAAGCTTCAATATCTAAGGCATTTATGATTTTGTTTATTTTTAGGATAAAGAAGATAAGATTAGAGCAAATATGTTAGATTTTGATTTTGTCTTTTTAAAGTCTAAATCATCAGGTTCCAAAGCATCTTATCTAAGTAATTGGTATACTTTGCAAGTAAATATTTTATTAGAAAAGTAATAAAGAAAATACTCATTGGCAATAATATAATTAATAGAAATTTAATTATAATAGAAAAAGTGAAGCATTTGCCAATCAAATCTTGGCCTATGTAAGATATTAATTATATTATAATGCGCATACAGAAGAAATAATAGAGATTAACATAGGAAACCATGGATCAAGCATTTTTGTAAGCAATAAAGTCAACTTTAAATTATATTTTCTTTGAAAAACTTATAAAGCGACAATTTTTAAAACAGCTTCCTTAAATAGCATTAAGTATGCTATTATTTTTTTATGAAATTTATGGGAATTTTAATTACTTCAACAGTTAATCATAAATCTTTAAATATTGCTAAAATCCATTTGAATCGTGGAAATCGGAAAAATAAATTATGATGTTATTTATCGATATATCTAACTGCAATTAATTAGAGAGAGCTGTATATAAAATTGTAGTCAGTGCACTTACCGTTAAAACTTAGAGTAGCCTAGATACATACTGATTTATATTGATATTACCAGATCTCTAAGAAAAGTGATTTACCACATTTGCCCAGAGAGTTCATCTAATCTCATATACATCATAGAGCGATTTGGGGGATTTGCTACTTGTCAAATTTTGTCAAAAATTGCATGTATATAGATAATGAGATATTATTTTATATAATTAAGTTAAATATTCACATTAATGGAGATGAAATTCATTTATAACGCTAACTCGGTCCTTCATTATTATTATCATTTACAATAACAATATGCAATAGTTAACTACATTTCTACGAAACAGGATTCCCATTTGGCCTAAAAATTCTGAGACTTTTATTTAATAACCCAAAGATAAAAAAAAGCGATTAAAATATGTTAGCGTGTATCATAATACGGACACTTAGTTAATCTCCATAGAATTTGAGTGCTATAAAATAACAAAGAGTTTACATAGGAGTACTTTCAAACAGACTGCAAGCAGAGGGACCAAAGTATTGAGCAAGCTTGGTGTAAGAATAAATCTATAGAAAATAAAGCATTAAAGAGATTTTACTACAAACACCCAATGCATTTATTGTTGCCGGAGATAGCAAAAGTTTACGGTATTAAAGGAAAGAGTAATTTCTCAGGGCAATAGATCCTCATCAACACTGCAATCCACCAAAACAAAACAAGAAAGGCTTGTTAAATTCAAAAATCTTGCACAAAGTGGTGAGATTCAAGATCTTACAGAGTATATTAAGCATCTGGGGTAACCCAAATGATTTAGTGATGATTTCGGATTTTGAATCAAGGATTAGAGCAATATCAAAGCTACTTAGAGGGACAGGAATGATTGATAGAAAAGAAATACCAATAATAGAATCACTTCAAACATTTTTTGACAATATAAATCATCAAACTTACAATGTGACTCAGTCAATCAAACTCTAAAAATATGAGGAATGGGGATATACAGAAGCTAAAGATGCCTTGTTCAAAGTAATTATCAATAAGGAAAATGCTAAGAAGTGTTAAGTGTGGCTTTGTGGCATTGCAAATACTGGAAAGACGACAATAGTAATAATGCATAAATAGATATTTGTGTGTGATGTTCTTTAGGAGGGCTAATCACATTTTAAGCAACATGTTTTGCCAATTAATTCTAACCGCAGATTGTACTAATGGTTGAGATGAATGAATAACACTTTTTAGAAGCGATCGAGTAGTAAAAATGAAAAGACTTTTAGAAGGATAGGGCTATTCAAATAAGGCAAAAAACGGAGAAGTTGCATTAGAATACTTAGACACTGCAGTAGTAATCACAACGATTCAAATGCCATTAAAGTATCTTTAGAAAATCGATCAAGAAGTATTCTTGTCAAGGTGCCATTTATAAACCTTAGCAAAGTGCAGAAGCAAGCTAATAAGAGCTGCCATTTAGTGAAATAGACTTAGCAAGATAACTTATGACACGACTAGAAGAAGAGAGATCAACAATAGAGAATTTTAGGATGAAAGTAAGAGCAAAGATGTGAGCGCAATCATTAAAAATCTTATAAGCGAATGGTTAGTATATACCGTAGAATGAATGTTTAGTAATTACTCATTAAATCTAAAACAGAAATGTTTAATTATAAATAATAATTACTCATCTCATTATCTATATACATGCAATTTTTGACAAAATTTGACAAGTAGCAAATCCCCCAAATCGCTCTATGATGTATATGAGATTAGATGAACTCTCTGGGCAAATGTGGTAAATCACTTTTCTTAGAGATCTGGTAATATCAATATAGATCAGTATGTATCTAGGCTACTCTAAGTTTTAACGGTAAGTGCACTGAATACAATTTTATATACAGCTCTCTCTAATTAATTGCAGTTAGATATATCGATAAATAACATCATAATTTATTTTTCCGATTTCCACGATTCAAATGGATTTTAGCAATAATAAGAATAATATTAAATACAAAATCTTTGAATTCTTTTATTGATATTTAAATTGTTAGCAGTTTTTTAGATTTCTCTCTATTTTCATAATTTTTTCACTATTTTATTAATATATGTTTAAATTATATTTGTATTTCATTCAAAAATTTAACAATATCGCAAATATCAAAGTAAATTGATTGGTTATTTGGGAATAAATGATGAAATAAAATTTAAACTATTTCTAAGGTAATAATTAGATGATAGTATGGCAACCTATTTTTATTGTCAGATAGTCAAAAATTAAAAAAACAAGGTAAAAAATTTATTTGTATAATGTAGCTAAATATTTATAATTGTCATGAGATCATCAAACTTAATTGACTATTCAATGTTTCTATTATTGTAGGAATACATTTGATTTGGGAATAATTAAATAAATTAAATTAATTAAAATTAAATTAGCGAAAGTTAACTTTCTCGAAACCTAGATATTATGGTACTCGTTTGATAGAAAATTAAAAATTAGCTGGACCTTCTATCGCATCCCTGAAGTGAGATAACACTACTTTAATCATAGTATTAAATTAAACTAAACAAATCACCCAAAATTAAAGTCGTGTTATCTCACTTAAGGGATGCTATAGAAGGGTACCACCAATAGTAAAATCCAGCTAATTTTTAATTTTCTATCAAACGAGTACCATAATGTCTAGGTTTCGAGAAAGTTAACTGTCGCTAATTTAATTTTAATTAATTTAATTTATTTAATTACTCCCAAATCAAATGTATTCCTACAATAAATATTGTCTCAATGAGATTATAAAAAATTTAAAGTAAATAAATGCTAAAAATGATGCTTAAGCAAATTATGAATAAATACAATTTCATTACTAATTTTGATTCCTTATCTTATTTAGTTAATTTTAGAAGTGTAACTATGGATTAACTCTAAAATCCAATGCCTAGAATAATAATAAATAATAATAATAATAATAATAATAATTAATCCTCATCGGGGGCTCAAGGCCCCCCGGATGAATATACGCGTTATGCGCATGTAAGGGACATGCCCTTTTAAGTTTAATATAAAAGATGAATTTTAAATTGTTATTCATCTCCTTTGCTTCGACCCTTTATGGGGAAGCGATCGTCTCTCTAAGTAGTTCTTGATGTCTTGTTCAAGGTACTCTCTCTGTTTTGTCATGTCAGGAAAAGATACATTCAAAGCGAAGATCTTTGCCAAAAATATCATAATGTCTTGGTGGATGAGGAGAACCTCCATCTTTTCATGGTTCTGCATGTTGTAATTTTTGTCAGCTAGTTCAATTAGTCTCCTTTAGAGTGGTTGTATGTCCAGTCTTTCTGATTCACTCAAGTCGTCTATCATCCTATGGAGTTTGGTTGTGTTATTGAATAGTAGTTAGAAAATGCCTTTTGGTGTTGACATGTATTCAAACTCTAAGCTTTGTTTCCAATCCTTCTCTATTTTCTTGAAGAGTGTTTTGAGTTTAGTATAATTAGCATCATCAATTAGGTTAAAGATTCTTTAACTAGTTTCAGAATCAATCTACACGTGTTCTGTGACACTGTTGTGTTCTATGATGGCTTTTCTAATTTTTAGGGGTGGCTTCTAAATAGGCTACTCAAATTTAGGTTTTGGAATCTCTGGCTTTTTGTTTTGTAATAAGATTTGATCATGAAATATTTTCTGTTGTATGTTGTTGTTTTATATCACCTAGCCTATGGCTTCTAATGAAATTTTTAGTTCATCTTAATCTTATTTAAGGATGCGTGTGGTAAGATTAATTTCTTATTTTATTCTTGTGTTGGCGTTGTCCTGACTTTTTCCCAGCAGTCTTATAACTTTATTAGCTATGATTTTAGAAGATTATTTTTATTCTTCTATTTGTAATTTTGATGTTTGATTGAGTGCTTAGTAAGATTCAATCATGTGATCAAGTAGTTCTATCCCATACTTCTTTTATTAATTAGATGTTTGTTAATAATTTAAAAATTATTATTATTAAATAATTTAATTACCGATCTAGTTATTAATATTGTTTTCTGTTAGGGATCTTGTCAGATTCGGATCAGTATATATACCGATCTGATGCGTCATCGAGTTTGTTGACTATCTTGGTACTAAATAGGTACCCTACTAAATAGTGGGTTTAGGTTAGGTATGAACTATCTGTAGCTGTTGGAGAGTATTGAGAAGAAGTCTAGTTGTGATTTAAAGTAGAAGGACTTGATCTGTTGATCTCTCGGGTCTCCTAATAGAACAGAGTGTTGTATATATTAGTTCGTCGATGTCTGTGTGGGTTATGTGTTCCTCGATTCTTTTTTGGAAGACCTTGAAGCTTACTAGTTGGAGCCAAGTCTTCTTCAGGTAAGATACTTCCATCTTGTTTAGGAAGCAGTTTGTTCCTTGATCGTTCAGCTTTTTTAAAGTTAGTGACACCTAGTTAATCTTTGGTAGGTAGTCTTTTTGGAATGCGAAAGCTTGGGAGAGAAGTATTGAAAGCTTCTCAAATTATTTGAAAGTATTTTGTAGAGAGAGAGTTGAGACGGTTCCATAGAAAGTGTTTCGTACTGTGGAAACTTTTAACTTTCTAGTTTAATAATGCCTAGAATAATCAAATTTTAATAGAAGCTTAAATTAACAAAGTAAAAATACTAGCGAGAGAGGGAAGAATGAATGTTTATAAATAATTAGATTTAAATGAATGAATAAGTTCACATATTAAACTAACCCATAAAGGAGTTTGGCTTCTCTCTTCTCCTCTTCTTATGGCTTGCTTGGGCCCAAATTTCTTCTCATAGTGCCAGCTCCTGCATCTATGTTCATTTCATCTGGTTTTTAGACATCTTTATAAAGCCTCTTGCTCACCTCATAAATTGTCTGCGACTTTCTTTCTCTGTGAACCTTTGCATGCTCTTTCATAAGATATATGCCAGTGCCAGATTTTCCTACAAAGGTATATGTCAAAGCTTACTTGAAAGATAAGGATGCTTCTTAAGTTCCTCTAGCCAAGCTGAGCTTATTAGAATGCCTTGCTTCTTCTAATCTTCAGGAGAGAAAGAATATCGTTTCTTATGTGCTTCTTCAATTATTTCTCTGAGATACCCCTCTTTTATTGTACAAGAACACCAAAGAAAAAGTTCCTCTCTGGTAGTTTATTAGAGAGTTGTTTCTTGGTAGGAAGGTAAACTACAACTTCCTCAACTTACATGGCATCCTCATATAGTTGGGAATTTCGATTAGTATAATCTCTTTATTTTTAAAAGCCTTCTTCTCCTCACAAAGCATTGCTTTCAAGAATGAAATTTTGGTACCTTCCATCGTTGGAAGGAATAAACCAACTGTATAAAATGTTAATAGTCATCAAGTAATCTTACCATGTAAAGTTAGTATCGATAGAGATCTTCCTTACTTCTGAATCTTGATATCATTTCTTGAGCCTCGACTCTTTTAATTTGATCATTGAGTGATTCCATCTGTGTTCCTCTTCCTATTAATGAATTTCAAATTATAACTTAAAGACTTCTGGATCCTATTGTTTAAAAATCTTACTATTAAATATGGGCATCTTAAAGGAGGTCAAGCCTGCAAAGATACGTGGAGAAAGTTTGCAGAAGCTGTAACAAACTGCAGAGATTGAGCTCCATATTTATCAAATTAGTTCCATTAAATTAGTACTAAATTTGTTTAAATTTAAATAGTACTGGTACTAAATTCGTTTAATTTTAAATGTACCAACATAATAGTACCAAAACTTAATAAGTACCTAGTTTTAAACTAATGAGGTTGTAATGGAAAAGTTAAAAAATGGTTCAAAACCTAATTGGTACCAGTACCAACCTGAATTTATTCTCAGTTGGTACCAAAATTAAAAATATTAAGCATAAAATTAGAAAATTTATAGTTATAAACTAAGTATAAAAATGATGTCTAACACCTAAGATCAACCATTGTTGTTGCAGTGCCAGCTCCTATACAAAGTTAGGATAGCCAGTGAGGTTTTTACTTATTAATAATATAAATTTAAATTTAAACATGGCGGCTATCTTAAATCGTAAGGCAGTTTCTCTTGGAACAGGTTAATCATTGCTCAACTTTGGCTCCTCCAAGAAACCAGAAGTAATTTATATTGAAAAGGAGGTAGAGCTAAGAGCTCTAGAGTTTGAAGCTGAGGTCTTTAAAATTTAAGTTTAAAACAAGAAGTAGAGTGCTGAGATGGGAGTTTAAACATAAGTTGAATTGGTTGAGGAAGATAAGGAACAGCAACCAATAGAAAAAATTAAAACGTTTTAATGTGAAGACTGCTAAAATTTCTTCTCAACTGAGTCAAGCTTGAAGAGACACATCAAAGAG
>ARYC01004797.1:0-14665 GCA_000711775.1 Oxytricha trifallax
CTTATAGGATTCATTTAGTTAAGAGACTCTCCCAGATCCTGAAAGCCATGACCAAGAGTGATGTCAACAAGCTCTGGGCCTTCAGCGTCAAGCAGTGGTGCATCACCATCAGACATGGGTTCGTCTGAGTAAACCATCAATGACCATGAGTGGAGTCGCAGATGCTCTGGCACCAGTCAAGACAAGCATGAATAGCAGTTGAACTGTTAAATTAATTGATTAAAACTTCCCTATTATAAATCACGCTTTTAAGTTTAAGTTTAAACTAATCAAATTGACTTTCTAATATTTAAATTTATATTTTAATCCACAATCAAAACCCCAAAACCCTTTCAGTAGTTTGATTGAGTTTTTGATTGATAAAAGTAGACTATTAGTGCATACTTTATTAGGGTTTTAAAATGGTTTATGTTGGGGTTTAATGTTTAAATATTAGAAATTTAAGTGAGTATATGCGAGGTTTGGGGTCTGTTTATGACAGTGAGTGTATAGAATTATTGTTTAAGTTGCGTTATGGATGTGATGAATATAATGATCAACTCAAGCCTATCCTTAATTACACGTCTATAGCAAGGCTACTCCATAAATCTCCTGCTACTGTTAGATCTCACCGTCTATTAGCATTGAATTTAAAGAGAAAGCAGCTTAATTCTAAGCCTAAAAGACCTCTAAAGTTTTAGCAGCATCATATTGATTATCTCATTAATGATAAGACTCTTAAATACTGGGCTCACTTTTCTCTCTAGCCTAGAGAGCTGTGATGTTTCATCGCCAATTTCCTGAGCTTCATATCTCTGCTTAATCGATAGCTAACATATATAAAAAGAATGGAATATCTTACAAGACAGTCAATCGCATTAAGAGAGTGATTGACTTTAATGTTCCACTTTATAAGGATAATTTAAATTATATATTTGATTAAATGCAGAGGGCTTAAGAGCATAATATAAAGTTCATACACGCTGATGAGGCAATATTCACTTTTAATACCTTCATATCAATCTTGGTATAAGAGGTACAGCAACATTGAAGTATATGATTAAAAGGTTAAGGTTTAAACTCATGCAATACTTGGTGGAATAAGCGAAGATAGCGGCCTCGAAACTTATGTTATCCATCCTCGCTCAATAAAGACCGAATAATACATTAAGTACCTACAATAGCTAAGAGATAAGTACACCGACTAAGAGATTATTCTGTTTGTAGATAACTTATCTGTCCATAAAACTAAAGACACAAGGAAAGAATATGAAAGGCTAATAATAACACCTGTATTTAATGTTCCCTACAGTCCTCAGTTCAATGGAATTGAATTATATTGGGGTTTATTGAAAGGTCACTACAAGAAACTTCTACTATATCACTTGATGCACGACTTGAAGATAGATACAGTCGATTTTATAAAGAGTGCTGCTAAAGAGTCAGCGATGATAAATCTAAAGTATGCGCAAGAGAAGGGAGATTTTGTGTTTATAAATAAGTTTTAGATTTAAGCGAATGAAATAAGTTCACATATTAAATTTGCCCGTAAAAGGATTTGGCTTCTCTTTCTTTTCTTCCTCTTAAGGCCTGCTTGGCCTATGTTTCTTCTCTTAGTGCCAGCCCCTGCATCTATGTTCATCTCTTCTGGCTTTTATAAATCTTTGAAGAGCCTCTTACTCAATTCATGCTTTACTTAAGACTTTCTCTCTCTGTTTAATTTGCTGCGCTCTTTCATCAAGTATATAGCAGTACCAGGTTTTTCTATAAAGTTAGAAGACTAAGCTTACTTGAGATGAAAGGATGCTTTTGAAGTTCCTACAGCCAGGTATCACTTATTTTAATACCTTGCTTCTCTTTTTAATCAGGAGAGATGCTGTATCGTTTCTTGTGAGCTTCTTAAATTACTTCATTTAAGTACTCAGGTTTCAGAGTACTAAGAACACCAAAGAAGAAGTTTCTCTCTGGCAATTTATTAGAGAGCTTTAGCTTTGATGGAAGGTAGAGAGCTACGTCTGGATCACTCATAGCATCGTCATATAGGTTTGTCACTGATATTTCAGGGTAGTTAGGGATCTCTATCATCCTAATTTCATTAGACTTAAAAGCTTTTTTCTCTTCACTAAGTAAGGCTTTTAAGAATGAGATTTTAGTTCATTCCTGGGTTGGCAAGAACAATCCAACTATTGTTAATCTATTAGTATTTGTTAAAAGTTTACCTTGCTATACCAAATATCTATAAAGGTCATCTTTACTTCGAAATTTTCCTATTAAATCTTGAGATTAAATTCTCTTCATTGCATCATTCATAGACTCCATCTTGCTCCCTCTTTCTAGAAATTTTAATGAAATTTAAAATTATGGATATCCATTCTAAGTTTATTAAATTCTTACTAATAAATAGGGATGACCTACTGGAAGTCAACCTTGAAAAGATATGAGGAGAAGCATTGAAAAACTTGCTCCAAGTTTCACAGATTGATTTCCATTTTTATCAAACTTTCTCCATTAAATTGCTCCTAATAATGTTTAATTATTTTAGGAGGTCCTCCAAATTAAGTTCAAACTTTATTAGGAGTTAATTAAAACTTAATTAGGAGCATATTAAATTAAAAAATGTTTAATAACAATACCTCCAAATTAAGTTCAAACTTGATTTGGAGGACCTCCTAGAGAAACAAAACTTCATTAGGAGTAATTTAATTTAATAGAAATCTTTTGATGAAGTATAAGTTCAAAACTTGGAAAAATGAGAGAAATTCCTATGAAAACTACTATGTCTCTATTTGAAACACTCGCTTTAGTTTTTTTTAAACATGGAGTTAACTGAGCTGCGATCTCGAATCTTTCAAGGATGGGCTACAAAACCTGCTATTATTTAAGCTTTCAAAGTATTTTTGACAGATTTAATTGAAATCCTTTGATGAAGTATAAGTTCAAAACTTGGAAAAATGAGAGAAATTCCTATGAAAACTACAATGTCTCTATTTTGAAACACTCGCTTTAGTTTTTTTTGAACATGGAGTTAACTGAGCTGCGATCTCGAATCTTCAAGGATAGGCTACAAAACCTGCTATTATTTAAGCTTTCAAAGTATTTTTGACAGATTTAATTGAAATCTTTTGATAAAGTATAAGTTCAAAACTTGGAAAAATGAGAGAAATTCCTATGAAAACTACTATGTCTCTATTTTGAAACACTCGCTTTAGTTTTTTTTGAACATGGAGTTAACTGAGCTGCGATCTCGAATCTTTCAAGGATGGGCTACAAAACCTGCTTTTATTTAAGCTTTCAAAGTATTTTTGACAGATTTAATTGAAATTCTTTGATGAAGTATAAGTTCAAAACTTGGAAAAATGAGAGAAATTCCTATGAAAACTACTATGTCTCTATTTTGAAACACCGCTTTAGTTTTTTTTGAACATGGAGTTAACTGAGCTGCGATCTCGAATCTTTCAAGGATGGGCTACAAAACCTGCTATTATTTAAGCTTTCAAAGTATTTTTGACAGATTTAATTGAAATTCTTTGATGAAGTATAAGTTCAAAACTTGGAAAAATGAGAGAAATTCCTATGAAAACTACTATGTCTCTATTTTGAAACACTCGATTTAGTTTTTTTTAACATGGAGTTAACTGAGCTGCGATCTCGAATCTTTCAAGGATGGGCTACAAAACCTGCTATTATTTAAGCTATCAAAGTATTTTTGACAGATTTAATTGAAATCCTTTGATGAAGTATAAGTTCAAAACTTGGAAAAATGAGAGAAATTCATATGAAAACTACTATGTCTCTATTTTGAAACACTCGCTTTAGTTTTTTTTGAACATGGAGTTAACTGAGCTGCGATATCGAATCTTTCAAGGATGGGCTACAAAACCTGCTATTATTTAAGCTTTCAAAGTATTTTTGACAGATTTAATTGAAATCCTTTGATGAAGTATAAGTTCAAAACTTGAAAAATGAGAGAAATTCCTATGAAAACTACTATGTCTCTATTTTGAAACACTCGCTTTAGTTTTTTTTAACATGGAGTTAACTGAGCTGCGATCTCGAATCTTTCAAGGATGGGCTACAAAACCTGCTATTATTTAAGCTTTCAAAGTATTTTTGACAGATTTAATTGAAATCCTTTGATAAAGTATAAGTTCAAAACTTGGAAAAATGAGAGAAATTCCTATGAAAACTACTATGTCTCTATTTTGAAACACTCGCTTTAGTTTTTTTTGAACATGGAGTTAACTGAGCTGCGATCTCGAATCTTTCAAGGATGGGCTACAAAACCTGCTATTATTTAAGCTTTCAAAGTATTTTTGACAGATTTAATTGAAATCCTTTGATGAAGTATAAGTTCAAAACTTGGAAAAATGAGAGAAATTCCTATGAAAACTACTATGTCTCTATTTTGAAACACTCGCTTTAGTTTTTTTTAACATGGAGTTAACTGAGCTGCGATCTCGAATCTTTCAAGGATGGGCTACAAAACCTGCTATTATTTAAGCTATCAAAGTATTTTTGACAGATTTAATTGAAATCCTTTGATGAAGTATAAGTTCAAAACTTGGAAAAATGAGAGAAATTCCTATGAAAACTACTATGTCTCTATTTTGAAACACTCGCTTTAGTTTTTTTTAACATGGAGTTAACTGAGCTGCGATCTCGAATCTTTCAAGGATGGGCTACAAAACCTGCTATTATTTAAGCTATCAAAGTATTTTTGACAGATTTAATTGAAATCCTTGGATGAAGTATAAGTTCAAAACTTGGAAAAATGAGAGAAATTCATATGAAAACTACTATGTCTCTATTTTGAAACACTCGCTTTAGTTTTTTTTGAACATGGAGTTAACTGAGCTGCGATATCGAATCTTTCAAGGATGGGCTACAAAACCTGCTATTATTTAAGCTTTCAAAGTATTTTTGACAGATTTAATTGAAATCCTTTGATGAAGTATAAGTTCAAAACTTGAAAAATGAGAGAAATTCATATGAAAACTACTATGTCTCTATTTTGAAACACTCGCTTTAGTTTTTTTTAAACATGGAGTTAACTGAGCTGCGATATCGAATCTTTCAAGGATGGGCTACAAAACCTGCTATTATTTAAGCTTTCAAAGTATTTTTGACAGATTTAATTGAAATCCTTTGATGAAGTATAAGTTCAAAAATTGGAAAAATGAGAGAAATTCATATGAAAACTACTATGTCTCTATTTTGAAACACTCGCTTTAGTTTTTTTTAAACATGGAGTTAACTGAGCTGCGATATCGAATCTTTCAAGGATGGGCTACAAAACCTGCTATTATTTAAGCTTTCAAAGTATTTTTGACAGATTTAATTGAAATCCTTTGATGAAGTATAAGTTCAAAACTTGGAAAAATGAGAGAAATTCCTATGAAAACTACAATGTCTCTATTTTGAAACACTCGCTTTAGTTTTTTTTAACATGGAGTTAACTGAGCTGCGATCTCGAATCTTCAAGGATAGGCTACAAAACCTGCTATTATTTAAGCTATCAAAGTATTTTTGACAGATTTAATTGAAATCTTTTGATGAAGTATAAGTTCAAAACTTGGAAAAATGAGAGAAATTCATATGAAAACTACTATGTCTCTATTTTGAAACACTCGCTTTAGTTTTTTTTAACATGGAGTTAACTGAGCTGCGATATCGAATCTTTCAAGGATGGGCTACAAAACCTGCTATTATTTAAGCTTTCAAAGTATTTTTGACAGATTTAATTGAAATCCTTTGATGAAGTATAAGTTCAAAACTTGGAAAAATGAGAGAAATTCATATGAAAACTACTATGTCTCTATTTTGAAACACTCGCTTTAGTTTTTTTTGAACATGGAGTTAACTGAGCTGCGATATCGAATCTTTCAAGGATGGGCTACAAAACCTGCTATTATTTAAGCTTTCAAAGTATTTTTGACAGATTTAATTGAAATCCTTTGATGAAGTATAAGTTCAAAACTTGAAAAATGAGAGAAATTCATATGAAAACTACTATGTCTCTATTTTGAAACACTCGCTTTAGTTTTTTTTAACATGGAGTTAACTGAGCTGCGATATCGAATCTTTCAAGGATGGGCTACAAAACCTGCTATTATTTAAGCTATCAAAGTATTTTTGACAGATTTAATTGAAATCCTTTGATGAAGTATAAGTTCAAAACTTGGAAAAATGAGAGAAATTCCTATGAAAACTACAATGTCTCTATTTTGAAACACTCGCTTTAGTTTTTTTTAACATGGAGTTAACTGAGCTGCGATCTCGAATCTTCAAGGATAGGCTACAAAACCTGCTATTATTTAAGCTATCAAAGTATTTTTGACAGATTTAATTGAAATCTTTTGATGAAGTATAAGTTCAAAACTTGGAAAAATGAGAGAAATTCCTATGAAAACTACAATGTCTCTATTTTGAAACACTCGCTTTAGTTTTTTTTAACATGGAGTTAACTGAGCTGCGATCTCGAATCTTCAAGGATAGGCTACAAAACCTGCTATTATTTAAGCTATCAAAGTATTTTTGACAGATTTAATTGAAATCTTTTGATGAAGTATAAGTTCAAACTTGGAAAAATGAGAGAAATTCCTATGAAAACTACTATGTCTCTATTTTGAAACACTCGCTTAAGTTTTTTTTGAACATGGAGTTAACTGAGCTGCGATATCGAATCTTTCAAGGATGGGCTACAAAACCTGCTATTATTTAAGCTTTCAAAGTATTTTTGACAGATTTAATTGAAATCCTTTGATGAAGTATAAGTTCAAAACTTGGAAAAATGAGAGAAATTCCTATGAAAACTACTATGTCTCTATTTTGAAACACTCGATTTAGTTTTTTTTAACATGGAGTTAACTGAGCTGCGATCTCGAATCTTTCAAGGATGGGCTACAAAACCTGCTATTATTTAAGCTATCAAAGTATTTTTGACAGATTTAATTGAAATCTTTTGATGAAGTATAAGTTCAAAACTTGGAAAAATGAGAGAAATTCCTATGAAAACTACTATGTCTCTATTTTGAAACACTCGCTTTAGTTTTTATTGAACATGGAGTTAACTGAGCTGCGATCTCGAATCTTTCAAGGATGGGCTACAAAACCTGCTATTATTTAAGCTTTCAAAGTATTTTTGACAGATTTAATTGAAATCCTTTGATGAAGTATAAGTTCAAAACTTGGAAAAATGAGAGAAATTCCTATGAAAACTACTATGTCTCTATTTTGAAACACTCGATTTAGTTTTTTTTAACATGGAGTTAACTGAGCTGCGATCTCGAATCTTTCAAGGATGGGCTACAAAACCTGCTATTATTTAAGCTATCAAAGTATTTTTGACAGATTTAATTGAAATCCTTTGATGAAGTATAAGTTCAAAACTTGGAAAAATGAGAGAAATTCATATGAAAACTACTATGTCTCTATTTTGAAACACTCGATTTAGTTTTTTTTGAACATGGAGTTAACTGAGCTGCGATATCGAATCTTTCAAGGATGGGCTACAAAACCTGCTATTATTTAAGCTTTCAAAGTATTTTTGACAGATTTAATTGAAATCCTTTGATGAAGTATAAGTTCAAAACTTGGAAAAATGAGAGAAATTCCTATGAAAACTACTATGTCTCTATTTTGAAACACTCGCTTTAGTTTTTTTTAACATGGAGTTAACTGAGCTGCGATCTCGAATCTTTCAAGGATGGGCTACAAAACCTGCTATTATTTAAGCTATCAAAGTATTTTTGACAGATTTAATTGAAATCTTTTGATGAAGTATAAGTTCAAAACTTGGAAAAATGAGAGAAATTCCTATGAAAACTACTATGTCTCTATTTTGAAACACTCGCTTTAGTTTTTTTTAAACATGGAGTTAACTGAGCTGCGATCTCGAATCTTTCAAGGATGGGCTACAAAACCTGCTATTATTTAAGCTTTCAAAGTATTTTTGACAGATTTAATTGAAATCTTTTTGATAAAGTATAAGTTCAAAACTTGGAAAAATGAGAGAAATTCCTATGAAAACTACTATGTCTCTATTTTGAAAAACTCGCTTTAGTTTTTTTTGAACATGGAGTTAACTGAGCTGCGATCTCGAATCTTTCAAGGATGGGCTACAAAACCTGCTATTATTTAAGCTTTCAATGTATTTTTGACAGATTTAATTGAAATCTTTTGATGAAGTATAAGTTCAAAACTTGGAAAAATGAGAGAAATTCCTATGAAAACTACTATGTCTCTATTTTGAAACACTCGCTTTAGTTTTTTTTAACATGGAGTTAACTGAGCTGCGATCTCGAATCTTTCAAGGATGGGCTACAAAACCTGCTATTATTTAAGCTTTCAAAGTATTTTTGACAGATTTAATTGAAATCCTTTGATGAAGTATAAGTTCAAAACTTGGAAAAATGAGAGAAATTCCTATGAAAACTACAATGTCTCTATTTTGAAACACTCGCTTTAGTTTTTTTTGAACATGGAGTTAACTGAGCTGCGATCTCGAATCTTCAAGGATAGGCTACAAAACCTGCTATTATTTAAGCTTTCAAAGTATTTTTGACAGATTTAATTGAAATCTTTTGATGAAGTATAAGTTCAAACTTGGAAAAATGAGAGAAATTCCTATGAAAACTACTATGTCTCTATTTTGAAACACTCGCTTTAGTTTTTTTTAACATGGAGTTAACTGAGCTGCGATCTCGAATCTTTCAAGGATGGGCTACAAAACCTGCTATTATTTAAGCTATCAAAGTATTTTTGACAGATTTAATTGAAATCTTTTGATGAAGTATAAGTTCAAAACTTGGAAAAATGAGAGAAATTCCTATGAAAACTACTATGTCTCTATTTTGAAACACTCGCTTTAGTTTTTTTTGAACATGGAGTTAACTGAGCTGCGATCTCGAATCTTTCAAGGATGGGCTACAAAACCTGCTTTTATTTAAGCTTTCAAAGTATTTTTGACAGATTTAATTGAAATTCTTTGATGAAGTATAAGTTCAAAACTTGGAAAAATGAGAGAAATTCCTATGAAAACTACTATGTCTCTATTTTTGAAACACTCGTTTAAGTTTTTTTTGAAGCATGGAGTTAACTGAGCTGCGATCTCGAATCTTTCAAGGATGGGCTACAAAACCTGCTTTTATTTAAGCTTTCAAAGTATTTTTGACAGATTTAATTGAAATTCTTTGATGAAGTATAAGTTCAAAACTTGGAAAAATGAGAGAAATTCCTATGAAAACTACTATGTCTCTATTTTGAAACACTCGATTTAGTTTTTTTTGAACATGGAGTTAACTGAGCTGCGATCTCGAATCTTTCAAGGATGGGCTACAAAACCTGCTATTATTTAAGCTTTCAATGTATTTTTGACAGATTTAATTGAAATCTTTTGATGAAGTATAAGTTCAAAACTTGGAAAAATGAGAGAAATTCCTATGAAAACTACTATGTCTCTATTTTGAAACACTCGCTTTAGTTTTTTTTAACATGGAGTTAACTGAGCTGCGATCTCGAATCTTTCAAGGATGGGCTACAAAACCTGCTATTATTTAAGCTATCAAAGTATTTTTGACAGATTTAATTGAAATCTTTTGATGAAGTATTAAGTTCAAAACTTGGAAAAATGAGAGAAATTCCTATGAAAACTACTATGTCTCTATTTTGAAACACTCGCTTTAGTTTTTTTTGAACATGGAGTTAACTGAGCTGCGATCTCGAATCTTTCAAGGATGGGCTACAAAACCTGCTTTTATTTAAGCTTTCAAAGTATTTTTGACAGATTTAATTGAAATTCTTTGATGAAGTATAAGTTCAAAACTTGGAAAAATGAGAGAAATTCCTATGAAAACTACTATGTCTCTATTTTGAAACACTCGATTTAGTTTTTTTTGAACATGGAGTTAACTGAGCTGCGATCTCGAATCTTTCAAGGATGGGCTACAAAACCTGCTATTATTTAAGCTTTCAATGTATTTTTGACAGATTTAATTGAAATCTTTTGATGAAGTATAAGTTCAAAACTTGGAAAAATGAGAGAAATTCCTATGAAAACTACTATGTCTCTATTTTGAAACACTCGCTTTAGTTTTTTTTAACATGGAGTTAACTGAGCTGCGATCTCGAATCTTTCAAGGATGGGCTACAAAACCTGCTATTATTTAAGCTATCAAAGTATTTTTGACAGATTTAATTGAAATCTTTTGATGAAGTATAAGTTCAAAACTTGGAAAAATGAGAGAAATTCCTATGAAAACTACTATGTCTCTATTTTGAAACACTCGCTTTAGTTTTTTTTAAACATGGAGTTAACTGAGCTGCGATCTCGAATCTTTCAAGGATGGGCTACAAAACCTGCTATTATTTAAGCTTTCAAAGTATTTTTGACAGATTTAATTGAAATCTTTGATGAAGTATAAGTTCAAAACTTGGAAAAATGAGAGAAATTCCTATGAAAACTACTATGTCTCTATTTTGAAACACTCGCTTTAGTTTTTATTGAACATGGAGTTAACTGAGCTGCGATCTCGAATCTTTCAAGGATGGGCTACAAAACCTGCTATTATTTAAGCTTTCAATGTATTTTTGACAGATTTAATTGAAATCTTTTGATGAAGTATAAGTTCAAAACTTGGAAAAATGAGAGAAATTCCTATGAAAACTACTATGTCTCTATTTTGAAACACTCGCTTTAGTTTTTTTTAACATGGAGTTAACTGAGCTGCGATCTCGAATCTTTCAAGGATGGGCTACAAAACCTGCTATTATTTAAGCTATCAAAGTATTTTTGACAGATTTAATTGAAATCTTTTGATGAAGTATAAGTTCAAAACTTGGAAAAATGAGAGAAATTCCTATGAAAACTACTATGTCTCTATTTTGAAACACTCGCTTTAGTTTTTATTGAACATGGAGTTAACTGAGCTGCGATCTCGAATCTTTCAAGGATGGGCTACAAAACCTGCTATTATTTAAGCTTTCAATGTATTTTTGACAGATTTAATTGAAATCTTTTGATGAAGTATAAGTTCAAAACTTGGAAAAATGAGAGAAATTCCTATGAAAACTACTATGTCTCTATTTGGAAACACTCGCTTTAGTTTTTATTGAACATGGAGTTAACTGAGCTGCGATCTCGAATCTTTCAAGGATGGGCTACAAAACCTGCTATTATTTAAGCTTTCAATGTATTTTTGACAGATTTAATTGAAATCTTTTGATGAAGTATAAGTTCAAAACTTGGAAAAATGAGAGAAATTCCTATGAAAACTACTATGTCTCTATTTTGAAACACTCGCTTTAGTTTTTTTTGAACATGGAGTTAACTGAGCTGCGATCTCGAATCTTTCAAGGATGGGCTACAAAACCTGCTTTTATTTAAGCTTTCAAAGTATTTTTGACAGATTTAATTGAAATCCTTTGATGAAGTATAAGTTCAAAACTTGGAAAAATGAGAGAAATTCATATGAAAACTACTATGTCTCTATTTTGAAACACTCGCTTTAGTTTTTTTTGAACATGGAGTTAACTGAGCTGCGATATCGAATCTTTCAAGGATGGGCTACAAAACCTGCTATTATTTAAGCTTTCAAAGTATTTTTGACAGATTTAATTGAAATCCTTTGATGAAGTATAAGTTCAAACTTGGAAAAATGAGAGAAATTCCTATGAAAACTACTATGTCTCTATTTTGAAACACTCGCTTTAGTTTTTTTTAACATGGAGTTAACTGAGCTGCGATCTCGAATCTTTCAAGGATGGGCTACAAAACCTGCTATTATTTAAGCTATCAAAGTATTTTTGACAGATTTAATTGAAATCTTTTGATTGAAGTATAAGTTCAAAACTTGGAAAAATGAGAGAAATTTCCTATGAAAACTACTATGTCTCTATTTTGAAACACTCGCTTTAGTTTTTTTTAACATGGAGTTAACTGAGCTGCGATCTCGAATCTTTCAAGGATGGGCTACAAAACCTGCTATTATTTAAGCTATCAAAGTATTTTTGACAGATTTAATTGAAATCTTTTGATGAAGTATAAGTTCAAAACTTGGAAAAATGAGAGAATTCCTATGAAAACTACTATGTCTCTATTTTGAAACACTCGCTTTAGTTTTTTTTGAACATGGAGTTAACTGAGCTGCGATCTCGAATCTTTCAAGGATGGGCTACAAAACCTGCTTTTATTTAAGCTTTCAAAGTATTTTTGACAGATTTAATTGAAATTCTTTGATGAAGTATAAGTTCAAAACTTGGAAAAATGAGAGAAATTCCTATGAAAACTACTATGTCTCTATTTTGAAACACTCGATTTAGTTTTTTTTGAACATGGAGTTAACTGAGCTGCGATCTCGAATCTTTCAAGGATGGGCTACAAAACCTGCTTTTATTTAAGCTTTCAAAGTATTTTTGACAGATTTAATTGAAATCCTTTGATGAAGTATAAGTTCAAAACTTGGAAAAATGAGAGAAATTCCTATGAAAACTTCTATGTCTCTATTTTGAAACACTCGCTTTAGTTTTTTTTGAACATGGAGTTAACTGAGCTGCGATCTCGAATCTTTCAAGGATGTGCTACAAAACCTGCTATTATTTAAGCTTTCAAAGTATTTTTGACAGATTTAATTGAAATCTTTTGATGAAGTATAAGTTCAAAACTTGGAAAAATGAGAGAAATTCCTATGAAAACTACTATGTCTCTATTTTGAAACACTCGCTTTAGTTTTTTTTAACATGGAGTTAACTGAGCTGCGATCTCGAATCTTTCAAGGATGGGCTACAAAACCTGCTATTATTTAAGCTTTCAAAGTATTTTTGACAGATTTAATTGAAATCCTTTGATGAAGTATAAGTTCAAAACTTGGAAAAATGAGAGAAATTCCTATGAAAACTTCTATGTCTCTATTTTGAAACACTCGCTTTAGTTTTTTTTGAACATGGAGTTAACTGAGCTGCGATCTCGAATCTTTCAAGGATGTGCTACAAAACCTGCTATTATTTAAGCTTTCAAAGTATTTTTGACAGATTTAATTGAAATCTTTTGATGAAGTATAAGTTCAAAACTTGGAAAAATGAGAGAAATTCCTATGAAAACTACTATGTCTCTATTTTGAAACACTCGCTTTAGTTTTTTTTAACATGGAGTTAACTGAGCTGCGATCTCGAATCTTTCAAGGATGGGCTACAAAACCTGCTATTATTTAAGCTATCAAAGTATTTTTGACAGATTTAATTGAAATCTTTTGATGAAGTATAAGTTCAAAACTTGGAAAAATGAGAGAAATTCCTATGAAAACTACTATGTCTCTATTTTGAAACACTCGCTTTAGTTTTTTTTGAACATGGAGTTAACTGAGCTGCGATATCGAATCTTTCAAGGATGGGCTACAAAACCTGCTATTATTTAAGCTTTCAAAGTATTTTTGACAGATTTAATTGAAATCCTTTGATGAAGTATAAGTTCAAAACTTGGAAAAATGAGAGAAATTCCTATGAAAACTACTATGTCTCTATTTTGAAACACTCGCTTTAGTTTTTTTTAACATGGAGTTAACTGAGCTGCGATCTCGAATCTTTCAAGGATGGGCTACAAAACCTGCTATTATTTAAGCTATCAAAGTATTTTTGACAGATTTAATTGAAATCTTTTGATGAAGTATAAGTTCAAAACTTGGAAAAATGAGAGAATTCCTATGAAAACTACTATGTCTCTATTTTGAAACACTCGCTTTAGTTTTTTTTAAACATGGAGTTAACTGAGCTGCGATCTCGAATCTTTCAAGGATGGGCTACAAAACCTGCTATTATTTAAGCTTTCAAAGTATTTTTGACAGATTTAATTGAAATCTTTTGATGAAGTATAAGTTCAAAAATTGGAAAAATGAGAGAAATTCCTATGAAAACTACTATGTCTCTATTTTGAAACACTCGCTTTAGTTTTTTTTAAACATGGAGTTAACTGAGCTGCGATCTCGAATCTTTCAAGGATGGGCTACAAAACCTGCTATTATTTAAGCTTTCAAAGTATTTTTGACAGATTTAATTGAAATCTTTTGATGAAGTATAAGTTCAAAACTTGGAAAAATGAGAGAAATTCCTATGAAAACTACTATGTCTCTATTTTGAAACACTCGCTTTAGTTTTTTTTAACATGGAGTTAACTGAGCTGCGATCTCGAATCTTTCAAGGATGGGCTACAAAACCTGCTATTATTTAAGCTATCAAAGTATTTTTGACAGATTTAATTGAAATCTTTTGATGAAGTATAAGTTCAAAACTTGGAAAAATGAGAGAAATTCCCTATGAAAACTACTATGTCTCTATTTTGAAACACTCGCTTTAGTTTTTTTTAAACATGGAGTTAACTGAGCTGCGATCTCGAATCTTTCAAGGATGGGCTACAAAACCTGCTATTATTTAAGCTTTCAAAGTATTTTTGACAGATTTAATTGAAATCCTTTGATGAAGTATAAGTTCAAAACTTGGAAAAATGAGAGAAATTCATATGAAAACTACTATGTCTCTATTTTGAAACACTCGCTTTAGTTTTTTTTGAACATGGAGTTAACTGAGCTGCGATATCGAATCTTTCAAGGATGGGCTACAAAACCTGCTATTATTTAAGCTTTCAAAGTATTTTTGACAGATTTAATTGAAATCCTTTGATGAAGTATAAGTTCAAAAC